>JAWNPG010000023.1:2200000-2475000 GCA_035045145.1 Drosophila meridionalis
CTGCTCAGAATTTACGTAAATTTTCTGTTGCCCTCCCGCTGCAGATTGCATAAATTTGCAAATCCCAGCATTAGGGCGTCCAAGCGCCTTCTGCAGGGGCGAATGCTTGCAGCAGCTCGAGCTGTCGCTCATTACACTCTGGCAGAGAGAATTATAACTTTAACTTGACGCCTATACAGTATTTATTATTTATGTGTATCAGCAGCGAAATTTATAGTTACTAAAATGATGTTATTGTATTAGAAGTTTCCAATGTTTTATTGTGTATCTAGAAAAGTTTGCATTTGCATATGAACAAGGGGCTATCATATCATAAAAACAAACTTTTCATGCCAACTTGTTTAAGATATCTTAACTTAATACAATAAAATGAAAGCTAAACGAAGACCGATATATTATATATTTATATGTTATCCACGCTTCACTTGGTTGCAGAATAAACACTTTAGATATGTATAAACGGATTATTATATCATAAAGAGAAACTTTTTTGATGAAAACTTTACCCAGACAGCTTGACTAAACAGCAAAATCAGAGCTAAGCGGACCACGATACATTATTTATTAACGTGTTTTTATCGTTTCACTTAGTTGCCGAACTTTGGACACTGATTCCAAGCTTAAAGAGCTCAAATTTAAGTCAAACTTCAGCGCTACATTACATTGGGACAACCTATAGAGCCAGGCATTGGGGGATTGTTGTCAACATTGAATGCAGGATGGCCATTATGTGCTATCATAAAATGAGGTGCCGGCAGCCACGTGCTCACTAATGAATCTACCAACAACAACAACAACAACAGCAGCGACAGCAACGACAATCGGATAGCAAACATTAAAGTGTCAAAAACTCAACGCAAAGCGCCCCAAGAAAAACGCGTTTCTATTTACAGCCGTGCGGCTAATTTCCACAGCAACAACAATGCGAAGAAAAGAAAAATGTATGTAACGGTGCGAAATGTACAAGTCGAAATATGTTAAAGCAGAGCAGGAAAATGGGAAAATACACTCAAGGGGTAGCTGTACTGGCTAATACCCTGCCTTTGGCAAAAGCTAATAAAGCGTTTTATGAAGACTATATAGATTGCGTAATTAAAATAGTTTGCGCCGCAGCCTTAGCCTCTGCTTATTTAGCTTACTTTTCCATAGAGCTATGGACCAAATTATATAAAAAATAGTCACAAATATTCAGTAGTTTTTATACCCTGAGCCCATTGAAAATGGGAAATCGGGGTATAATCATATAATGGTTTTGTGCAAATGTATGTAACAGGCAGAAGGAGGCGTGCCACACCCTATAAAGTATATATATTCTTGATCAGCGCGACAAGACGAGTCGATATAGCTCTGTCCATCCGTCCGTCTGTCCATCTGTCCGTCCGTGTGAACGCCGAGATATTTTTAGGTACGCAACGTAGAGACTTGAAATTTTACATAAATACTCGATAATACGCTGCACAAGTTTATAAAATTTTTCCGATAACTCATTCCATTTCGATTTTATGAGCATTGATCGATAATTTTAATGTGTTTTTAAGGCGTGGTTTATACATCGTTTGAGCTAAAGTCTCCAAATTTGCTGTGTAGTTGCGTGTAATGAATACGGAGATAACGGAGATAAAAAGCGTAAATCAAATACTAAAGACTTGTGCTTTGGCACATACACACATATGAATGTCATAAATAAGTTGTGAATGTTTGATACACTTAGTCCATCGCTAAGAAAAGTTATTAAACAATTAATTTCCCACAGTAATTCCCACATTGCAGCCCAAGCGCAGTCTCTGCGTCAACTGCGCAGTTGGCAGAGCGCGCGCTTATGCGTGCGTGCATACGTATGTGTGTATGTGTTGTTTGTATGTATGCATACAAAATCATAGAATGATTTGATATTTGGCTCTTCACAGGGCTCAGGGTATCCCCTAGTCGAACAGTCTTGACTAGAGCACTCTTAATTGTTTATTTTAATTTGAAAAACAAAATTAATCTTCTTAGATGTAATGTATAGGAAAGTAATAGTTTAATAGTTTAAAAGCAAGCATGAAAATGAAACGTGCTTTATTTTTCTTAACTGAAGCTCGAAAGATACCTAGTTTCTCCTGATAAATAAATATATACGAGTAAGTGTGAAAATGAGCAGAAAGCAAAAAATATATGATTTTAGGTTAAGTTAACTTTATATATATCATAATCGTTAAAAGTATAGGAGTTTTTCTATTTTCAATAAAAATGAACCTATTCCCTCATTTATCGGAACTATGTGCTATGTCTTTAATAATAATTTATCCTAATAGAAGAGACCAATACTCTGAATTTTAAAAACATATTTTTAAATTTTTTTAGTATGAGTTGTTTTATGCAACAATAAGTTTTGAATTCATAAATACTGGTATGATTAATGTCTTTATTAAGTAAGTTTAATATTTTTACAATATAAGTGACAGTGGTAAGATGTAATTAATGTAGAATGCTAGGATGTATTTTATAATTTAATGATATTAATAAGTAAAAAGTTAAAATTAATTTAAACTCTAGAGGCTAAAGCCCGAGAGAGAGAGAGAGAGAGAGAGAGAGAGAGAGAGAGTGAGAGGTATGTTGCTCTTGCATATTTCTATGCAATCTGAAAACACTTTTACTGTTTCCGTTTTATTGATACTGTTAATTTTTTCATTACAAATAACTTTGAACTATTTAACTATCACTTATTACACAGCCTTCTATGTATAAATAATTGTATGAAATATAATATAAGTAAGTATAAGATACATACTTAGTATTTAGGATTACACATCCCTATTTGTTAAGTATCTCATTTTGTTATTATTTTTCTTCATTTGTTACAAATATAATTCAATTTTGCATAGTCTCGCTTAGTGAAGGGTAATACTATTTTGAATTTATGACAGCTTCTCGTCCTACTTTGCTGCGCAGAAGAACGGACTCCTTCATCCGTCGGAACTCAATGCGACGTTGGTGGCTTTTTTCTGGGTTTTCTGTCTTTTATGTCTTTTTTTCCGCTGTCTTAAAATGCGACTTCCTTGCACCAGATTTCAATTATGCAAAGAGATTTGCCGACTGAGCTTCTGGAGCTTTTTCAGAAATATTTTGATTACACGACGCGAGTTGGAAGCGGGGAAGTTGGGATAATCAGGCTGGCATATTTACTTTTAATTTGCACCATTAATTATGCAATTCTTTGGCGTAAGCCTGCGCCAATGTTGACACCACAGACAAATTGTGTTTGGCCGTTATGGAGTACATAAATCAAGCGACGGCTGCCAAGGATTAGCTCCAGATAGTGTATATTAAAAACTCGACGTAATTATGTCAATAAGCCAAATTGTTTATGGCCGTCAGCCGACGCCAGGCAACACCAAGCGAGACGAACAAAATGTTGGGCATCGTTAATCATTTGCATGTTTCTTGACTGGACCAGCAAACAAGTCGTTCGCCATTCGGGTGCACTCAAGCTTGGCCAGTGCAAACAATGGTCCGAGGCTAAACAATGAAGAGATTGGCCGGCAGCACACAACGACTTGCTAAGAGTTTTGAAAGGCCAATTTATTTCTGGTTCAGCGATAGAGCCACAATTAATAATCTAGCCAATGCCCAATGGTCGGGCATATTGCTAGTAAGCCAGAAATCAGTTGGAGGCGAGCTCTGTTACAAATACAAAGAACTTCAGTCTTGATAGCAGCGGGCAGAGCAACAACAATTTGTGAATTTAATTCGCAGACGCCTGCTAAAGTAGCTGAGTAGCTGCCGGCTAGCAAAGAGCCAGGCCAGCCACAAATGGAGAACAATGGACAGAACTATCCGGACTTTTGGCTTATCGCTGATAGCAAATCAGGCAGTTGCAGTGGAGCGAAAGGCGAAAAAGGAAAAAGGGAAACTTGCCACAGAACGACAGTAAAGCGTGTGAGCTGCAGATACTCTGTAATCGACTATGAGCAGTCAGATGTGCTCTGACTTCTGACCCAATTTATCCATAGTTTTTGAAAGGGAACCAAAGCTCTTGAATAACTCAGCTGTTTATAGAGCTATACATATAGATTTACCTTTTCATCACCATTTTCTATGCTTACAGGGTATAAGAAAAAGGCCTGCAGAAACGAGCAAGAAAAGTAAAAACAGGAACACATATGTGGTATCGTCTCAGAAGGACAGAAGGATAAATAACAGATGAGCAATTTGTGTCAGCATTGTGTAACACCAAGGGTAAAGGAATTGGGTTCATTTCTTATTGAACGTACGATGGGGCGCAGACTCATGTCGAGGCGGATCACGGAGAGCCAGGCGACAAAATAGTCGAAGCTGCTAAGCTGCAAAGCTGAGGAAGGCAACTTCAAGTTAACAGAACGCAAATATAAACGAAAGTCAACATAAACATGTATAAATGACTTAAATCATTACAATTATAATCATGTGCATTAAAAGTTCGCATATATCTCTATATACATAAATCATTCTCTCTTTTAAATACCACATTATGCACTCTATGTACCAGGTCTATGCGATGCTGTCCCTGTTCGAGTGTAATAAAAAACTCATCAATCACTTGGTGCTCCAAATGCTTGTCGCCTGCGCAGCTCTCATGCCTTAGCTGGTCCCCAGTTGCAGCTCCTGGTAACACTTTGAAAATACATTGACTATGAGAATGTCATGAATATTAAATTGCGATGATTGCCTTTGGCAGTGTATCCCGGCTCTGCTCCTCGTTGTCGCCATCGTCACCCTTATTGACCACGTTCTCGTTGCTCTTGCTCTCGCCTTTGCTTTCCTATACTACACATTTACGGAGCAAGTTTATCACAAATTGATCTTAATAAAATGCACTTTAATTAAGTTAAAAATACAAAAATTTGTAAGTGCACGTCTGGACAGTGAAAGCTTTTACGTATATTTTGATAAATGACCGAAACTGAAGAAAATCAAGCAAAGGGTTTTTTTAAGAAAACACTTTTGATTATTGGATAAAAATTAGTATGTATATAACGAGTATATGTGCATTTATAAATATAAAAGTAATGCCATTTCCATCAGTAAAATATAACATAATTAATTACATTTACTGTGCATATATACTTTTTTTATTTACTATTTTTACATTAAATCTTTATTATAAGGTTTGTGTTTACTTTAAAGTTATTTTTCGATTTTCTTAATGTCTTTTGTCAATCTGCCCTGACTTTGAATTTGCTGTCACTTAGTATTGGTCTTAAATATTGTTTGCGAAGTAAAGGAACAGAATAACTATAAGAAGGAAATATCTAATTAAAATTCTAAATTAGAGTATTAAAAGTCATGATTCGAATTTCCAACTGTTTGCCTGTAGTGATAAAAATGATGTACAATGCAAAATTGCGCGAGAAGCGGTCTCATTTCCACCCGCCAAATTCAGTTGACTTTCATCGGGAGTTCGTTAAATTTCTGAAACACAATAAGGAAATTCTTAAATATCAGGTAGGATAAATATACGATGTTTAACTAGTTAATTCGTTTTCATTTTAATTCCTTTTTCGTTAGAGAGCGTTGTGACTTGTCAGCATAATTGCTAATTGGTAATTGGTAAGAGTTTTGTCAAACATTTTCAATATAGATTAACTGCATCTGATTCATTTGACAGCATTCCTTTTTGAAAGAATCTTCAATTGCAAATACTCTCGATCTGCTATCGGTTTCTTACGGTGTATTTTTGGATTTTGATTACTTTTACATATTAACCTGCTGTTTGAGTTTGTCGTAAGTGTAAAAGGAATGGAAAATGGTTAAATACAGCAGTAATTGGAATTGTTAACAACAAAACGCTGTTTTAATAACCCCCAATTACCCAAACTATCCGTTCTACTCGGCAATTGGATTACAGCCAAAGCAATCTACAATCAAATACCTGATAACGGCTATACGCAACTATACCTATCGAGCTGTTTCATCAAACAAGGCGATGCTATTAAAGCATACGATATAATATCGTCAATCCCCATCAGCCCTCGACAATCACGATAGCAATACAAAGCGCAAGTCAATGGCAGCTTTGTGGCTAAGGGGATGTCCTTTATTCAGTTCTAGGCAAAAGCCTAGTCCTCAACTGCACGAGCTTTGCATACAATACACATACACATACACACACATACACATACAGAAACATTTTGAAAACAAACTTTTCTTGTGACTTGTTTGGCTCATAAGCTTTTGAAAGGCAGGCTGAAAGGCAACTGTAATTGAATTTTTCATTGTTTACAAACAAATTATTGTTGGCTGACAAAGCAGTTGAGCTAACAATATGTTGATCCCATGGCCTATTCTATGCACGTATAAATTGTTGCTCTACATCTTACCAAAAAGCGAACTAGATATATGCAAAGGAAAGGGATGTCCGAGTAAATATGATTTTACTTCTCCATCAATTTTCTCTCTACTTGAGCACGCGCATAATTCATTGAATAATTACAGCTTCGATTGTCTGCGTAATATTTTATTGAATATAAATTTCTCTCTGCCTTGATCAACTTTTATGTGCAATGCGAAAGAGTTTAATATACTTTGATATTACTTACGCTTATTGCATTAAAACTTCGTAAATGGATTTTAAAGGGTCTTGAATTTACGGCCCACGCAGGCCGCAAAATTTTAAAATTAAATTGCGGCCAGCAGGCAGCACAGCCCGACAGGACCCCGAGGGCAGATCGAGCTGAATTTTTCATAAATGTCGCGGCAGATGTAATGTGGCCCGAAGTAGGCGTAGAAGCAGCTGCCAGTTGAAAAGCAATTTAAATACCAAGCGGGGCATTGTTATCTGGTCGCCAGCGAGGCCCAGCAAAACAATGCAATTTAAGTCCATTACAATCACTCCGCAAAAGTAAATATTCTGGAGATGCTTTAAAGGACATTGTATTGTGTTTTTAATATGCGATCAAAACATTTCGAGTCTTTCATCTGCCGTGAATAAAGCACTCGAGAATGCTTGAAAATCGCTTTCGCCAGAATGCCATGTAAACATTTCGACAAGTCTGCACGACTTGGGCTCATTGTGGCTAATATATGTTTACTGACTAAGCCAAATTCGGTCACCCTTTCATCTCCATCTGCCGAGCAGGGAAGCACATTCTGGCAACATTATTGAATTCTCCATACGCAGCCACAGCCACAGGCAGAGGCATAACCGCACGCACACACGTAAACACATTCAAGCGAGCTAACGGGAACATCATATTCAGGGCTAAAGCCTGAGACAACCCCAAAACGAAGCCACAGCAGCGGAAGAGCACCTGAGCCCTTTAGCCACACACGCACACACACATACACACACACTGACACATAAATTCACACACATACATATGTGTCATTGCTGTTATTTATGATAATTCAAAGTAATATCCTGCAGCAATTTCATCAACAAAAGCCAAGAGGCCAAAGCCGACTGCAAGTAGGTGTGTAAAGGCAAATTTCCTTTTTGGGTAACAGTCACTTGCCGGGAGGCGTTTGGGAAAATGGCCTAAACGTGTCAAACGCGCAAAGGCCTGTGTGAAAATTGCAAATTTGTTTCAATAATTGGTTGTGACAGGTACACATGCTTGAGCTCTAGTTCCTAGACGGCCATAAAGCGTACACATGCATGGCCAAGTGCGTGGCTTAAGTGATTGGATTTCATTGCATTCGCATAAGCATAATTTGCCTAAAAGTGAACCGAATAAAATTCAAAGTATTTTTAGAATAAATGTGTCTGGTTATGAAAAGAATTTTCATCTTATTATCCCACTGTTAAAAGACACCTATCACTCAATCGTGATGTTATCCTATTTCATCACTTTTATGTGATGTTTCAGCGAAGGCATCATTTACATTTCATGGACAATATTGTTACTAATAGATCGACGGATTTTGTGTGATGTTGATATAACAGTTCACTAAAACAGCAGCTCAAACAATACTTGTAAGTTGACTGATGCGCTAGTGTACTAGAAGGGAGTATTAGATATTATTTTTTAAAGGATTGGTAATTTTGTTCATTGTTGGTATAAAACTATTGCTACTTCAGTTAGCTACTTCTACATACTACATACTTCCACCAACAACGGTTAGTGGTGCTACGCTTATTTACTTTCATTTTATATCAGAATAGAAGCTGAAATCCAGGACTGCGAACTATTGATGACTTACACTGCTACAAACTGTATTTAATATATACATAAACAATATATATGCATGTATATATGTACATCTACAGATAAAATAACGTAATTATTGATTATTTTTCTTTAATGTTTTCATCTTTACACACATCTGTACCTATATACCTAAACATATCCTAGATCTGTAGATGACACATTCTTGTCCATCAGAGAAACTTCTTAAAAGCTTTCCACGCAAAATCAAAACACTTGTTGTCATATCTATATTCATCTGATTTACGTACAATGTCGGGATTATCTTCTTGACCTGTCAAGTACATGAGAGTAGGATATAGAACAAATCTTAATTGTCAGTACAAAATGATAAGAATTGTTGAATTCAGCGGATCTCGAAGTTTCCCGTTGGGATAGTAAAAGCTCTACATTTACAGGTTGCTACACATTACCAACAGATATACGGATGGGCATTACTTGATCTCTGGACATGCCAGCTGGTACAGGAACTGCACCAGCGTTCGCGTTGGCCGCCCGGTCATTTTTCTTTTACTCAGATATGGAATGATTCCATATGTGCTAAGCATGCCGGATCCGTGAGTATCGATATGGGCCCAGTCGGCGCAAGGTACCATTTCATGGAGGATAGCTGCCGCTAGGCAAGAGCTCGCATGACCACGTCCATCGTTGCTCAGATCATAGCCGAGCTCGTCCGTAACCTGTTTTCTGTAGTAATTCCATAGTGGAAGGCGCCACATGCGATCACCGGTGAGAGAGCCAGCCTTTTGGAACTGCTTCCAGATGTAATGGGAGTTGGAAAAGATCGCGTTGGCCCCGCCCCCGAGTGCCTGCTGAGCACCCCTGGCAATCGTGCCGACATCAACCACCAGACGCGGCTTGTAGCTCGTTTGGCCGTAAATCAGTGGGTCAGCCATTACCACGACGGCCGCCTTGCTCAGATCGCGTATGGCCATTGCCTTGGCATTCAGCAAGGTGCAGACGTCGCCTGGCTTCGTAGACATGCCCGAGGGCATGTTCTCACACAGCGGCACAATCACCACCACATTGATGGGCAGCGCCAGTGCCGCAACGCAGCGCATCATGGCCACACAGGCCGCAGCGCCCGACATTTCCGCCCTGAACTCGTCCATGCCCTTGCAGGAGCGCAAGTTGATGCCACCCGAGTTGAATGTGATGCCCTTGGCGATGAAGAGCACGGGTTTGTCGTCCGGCGAAGTACCGCAGTAGCTAATCTCCATAAGTACGGGTGGCTCGCAGGAGCCCTTTGCGATCATCAAAAAGGAGTGCATGCGCTGTTGCTCGATCCAGTCCATGGTGCGTATCTCTACGGTGATGCCGCATGGGCACAGTGCATCCACTGTGGCTTGGGCGAACAGCGTAGGCGTCATGCAGTTGGCAGCCGCATCGCTTAGGCGACGCGCCAGATTCTGCGATTCCGCCTTAAAAATGCCTCGCATCCAGCCATCCTGATCGGGTGAGTCATACAACTCCAGCTTTGGCTTGACCACTCGATTCTTCGGACTCAGCATATCAGTAAATTGCCAGACTCCCAGCATTGAGCCTTCTGCCGCCTGCTCCGCATATTCCATGCTCTCAACGGCAATATCAGTGATGCGAAGCCTTTGCAGCGACTGGGCACCAATGCCGGCCGCAATGCGTACATTTTCCATCCCCTCGTCCATCATTTCCAGCTCGTTAAAGCCGATGCCCTGCAGGCCCAATCCAACGACAGCAATACTGTTAAAGTCGGGATCTATGTTGTTGAATACCTTTCCACGGCCTAATTGCCCATTAATTTTGGTTTCGCAAATCAACTGCATCAGCTTCCCTCCAGTGCGATCGTTCACGATCTCTGCACTCTGCGTCAACTTCGCATCTTTGTCGCCCTCCTCTTGGTATATACCAAGAATAAGACCCTTTCCTCTTGTCTCCTTGGCACAAGAGAAGCGAATGCTCTCAAATAACGGGAAGCCACGCAGTAATTGCGACTTAACCATGATCCGACGTATACTCTGCATATTGTAAACTAAATTCCACAAAAAATTTATGACTGTTAGTCAAAATATAAATATGCCTTTAGAAACACTAAAATCGTGAAAAATAAACAAGAAAAAATTAAACACTTAATAATTTAGTTAAATCTTTTTTTTTTTTTTCAAATTTTCACTGAACAAAACATTGGGATGCAAGCACCGATTAGGTTGAAATAACAAAAAAGACTCAACCAGTAATCGAGCTGTGACAGCTTACCTAGTTGGCAGCTATGGAAAGGTCTGCTGAGGTTCACAATGATAACGAGTTTTGCTCGAGTCTGCTTTAGTTGGGAGTGCCCAACCAGGAGATACCCAGGCTCAGAAATTTCAATCATTAGACGATTCTCCTATATACTCAACAAGAAATTCACACTATCGGTGCATTCGGAAATTATTCACTCATTGACTTATAGTTATTCTGGATACATTTTCTGCTATCATACTCTTTGCTTGTTAAATAGGCTTAATTTACATAAAAACCTTAACTTCCATTTTCAATATATTCGGGGTATAGAACTATTTAATTGAAATTAGTTAATTAATTAAGATTAGTAAGCTGTCAAAATATTTGTATCCGTCCCATATAAAAAATCGTCCAAGTCAAAAAATGCTAAGTTCCCCCAAATAATTGTGTCAGTGTATATGCCACATGTCATGTTTGTAAATAAATATCTAAGCAGAAAAGACCTAGTTCTTAGTCTATACTCTTAACTTATTGTAAGATAGCATTAAAACAAAAAAAAAATCATCTGTAATTATAACAAAGAGTGAAATAAATTGAATAAAAAACAAGTAAGAACGTTGCATGAGGGCGAACCTAATGCGTGATACTAGTTTCCCATAGGAGCATCTGGTATATTCAATTGAATAATATATCTCAAATTTTGCATTTATGTAGATTCATGTGAATTTTATGCAATTTAAATTTTTGTTACATTTTGGATACCGGCTTTTTTAACTAATTACCTACCTCCTCATATACTGCCAATTGAAGGTCTGTTGCAAATATAAATTTGTGAATGAGTTAGCATTTTTATAAAATGTAAAAATTTTAATAGAATCATATGCTGAAAGTTTCATCAAGTTCCGTTAAGTCAGTCGCAATCTATTAAACAAAACGTTTGGCCAATTATGACATGCACGCGTTAAGCAGCGACAGCAAAATACATTTACATTTACACATACATTGAAACGTGCAAGCGCTTTTGCTTATACACGGTCACAAATAAATTCAGCGCCATTCATTCTAGCATATTCTTCAACCAAAATTGTTATTGAGTTGTGCTTGCATTTTCAGCCGCTTCTTTAGTTTTGTATTTGTCAAATATCGCTGTTTATACGCATACATTCAACCAACCACCGTTTTTGTATGTACACATACTCATAGATACATATGCGCGCATTTCAGCATATTCTAAGAATCACAATTGCGATTGATTTATGTTTATATTGTATTTGCATTAACAGCAGCTTCTATAGTTTTGTATTTGTCAAAAGTCGCCCTTGTTGTGAAGTAGTTTCGGATTTGCCAACAGACAATGCAAAACTGATGTGGCGCAGCAGGTAGATGAAAAGCGTGTAAGCAAAAGGGTCCGCGTTCGAGACGTGGTGGCGACGGCATGAAAATAGTTGCGCAGCTGTTCGTGCCTACATACATACATACCTGATGGGACCTATCGTCAATTTTTCTGTGTGTGAATAATTTTGTTTGGACTAAGTCGATTACACAAATATCGGTATTTGATATTAACATTTTTTGTCAGGGTCACACACACAAAAAGAAAATAACATAACTGACCTAGACTATACGAAAAATTATAATTTTAGCAGATAAATTATTTACAGAACTTCAACATTAAATCGAATTACATATATTTCTCAGAAATGCCGTTTGTCGTCTTAGCAATTCTTATTAAGCTTATTTATATAGGTGGCACAGGCATATGAATTTTGCAGCTGGGCGTGGCAAATTTTGCTGCCAATTTGCCACGCCCTCAGTAGGCGTAGACATATCATATTTGGCAAGTTCCTAGAAGGAGTCGAGGGTAATGTAACTTTTTGGGAAATCAATAGAGGAGGCCCCCAGTAACACAAACATCCAATTTCGAAGCGTCTAGCTCTAAAACTGTAGAAGCTATAAGCTTTTTGCGTTTTGCCACGCCACCTGAGGGCGCAGGTATGTCCGCCATATCTTTTTGATCTTGGGTTGCTTATCCGAGTATATATATAAAATTTCAAGTCTCTAGCATCAATAGTGCTCAAAATATAGCTGATCTTGTAAAATCACTACATATTCAGATCCGATTTGCCACGTCCCCAGTAGGCGTGGACATAAAATCTTTTTATCAATCTTTATAGAATCAAAGCGTTAAGATACGTGCCAAATTTCAGCATTCTAGCTTTAAAACTGTAGAAGTTACAGTTTTCCCGATTTGCCACGCCCCCAATGGGCGTAGATATATCCGCCATATCTTTTTGAACTTGGGTGGTCAACGCAAGTATACATTCCAAATTTCAACTCTCTAGCTCTTCCACTAATATGATTTCTTAACTATGAGCGCAACCATTTTCCGATTTGCCACGCCCCTAGTGGGCGTATCCGGAAAATCTGGACACTTTATAATTCGAGGGTATACACGAGTATATGTTCCAAATTTCAAGTCTCTAGCTTCAATAGCGTAGAAATAAAAAATATTGTATTCATACGGACAGACGGACAGACGGACGGACAGCAAGACGGACATTGCACAAAACCAATATACTATTTTCCCTTTGGGAAACTAGTATAAAAATCGTAAGTCTGAATTTTTTTTATGAAATGTAATGTAAGCAAATTACAATTTAGTAAGAATGATATATAATATAGGTACTTTTACGCAAATATAAGATCTTGAAAAGAAACTTATAAAAGCAAATGTCTATTGTCAACATATTATCTAGATTTAAGTTAAATTTTGTTTCTTTTTTGCAATCAAATTGTTTTCTCTTATGTGTGTCATTCAAATCAGTTTTTAATGCTAAATATTCAATAAGATCCGAACAAAATAATTGTAAAAATATGACGGGATACAAAATTATATTAATATATAATATCACTTAAATACAAATACATAAAAAAAATCTTTTACCCTGTAATCATTATAATTCTCAGCTTTATAGTAAAACCTATTATTAATATATAGAAAGGTACTATATTTATGTTTTATTTTTTATATTTTACTTATTTGTGTGTAATTTTTTAATATTTAATATTTATCTTGAAAGCAATATTCATTGTTTCCTTCAGCGTTCTATTTTATTATATATAGATATTTCTTGCACGGATTTAAGTGCTAAAACATTGATGCTTCCATTTCAAGTTTGTCGTCATTGCATTAAAAATGAGTCGCCCTGTAATATTTACGAAACCAACAAGACTTTTACGTGAACAATTATTAAAATTTAACAGCGAAGTTTTTTAAAGTCTTTATTGTGCCAATGTCAATCATTGCTTGTGCTCTGGACATAACCTTTCATTGAGTATGACGGATCAGGATTTCAAATATGTAGTAAACACATAAACAGCGAATTTGATAGCTCATAAATGTTGACGACTCTTTTTTACATTTAACACGATATATAAACCGGGATTATTTCATTTTATTATTAGAGCAGAGGTGCTTATATTGGAGATTTAATGCTGAATTAGTCAGTAAGTAATGTAAAATATATCTATTCACACAGTTAAAAGTTAACTAACCGTAACTTTAACGACTCTACTGGACGTTAATCAAACACAGTTCGGTAGTTTAATTAATGCAGCTGCGTCAATAAATAACACTGCAATTAAGTGCACCACATTGATGCTGCTGCTAATTGGAGCTATCACATATTGTCCTGGTCGATGAATACATTTGTTGAAGGCAAACAAACATTTAATTGAGGCAGATTTATAGTTATTAAATAAATTCATCTAATTAATATTTCATTTGTTGTTAATGTTTTAATAATTTAGCTTTGGACTATATGATTACAGAAAACAGATTAATTAAGTTAAGAAGTGCTTTGGACAAATAACAGTTATCTAGTCAAGAATGGACAATTTGGGTAAAGCGTATTCTCTGATGCGAGCACTCTTACACATACAGAAACCAATTTTCGCTATCGATAGTGGTAAGTAAGATAACTCTGATCTTATTAGTTTTTTATAGAAAATGTGCACTACAGCTGTTTATTCTGAATTATAACATTTGAATCCTCTACAGAAACATTTAATGACCAAATATCTGCACCTACAATTCAGAATGAAACCGTCTCTAACATAAAAGGAAGTCAAGCTAACCATAATCAAAGGAACAATGGGACCAAATTGAAATGAGTCGTTCAACTCTATGTGCTCCGTCAATTGGCTCTCTAATCTTCTATAAACTTTGTTAAAACTATTCTAATTGGAACACAGATTCAACAAGAAGTCTTTATAAGTTGAAAATAAAATAAAATAAATGATGAAAATATTAAAATAATGTAAATGATAAATAAATAAATAATAAAATATAAATTGCATTTTTTAAGCATTTTTAATTTCTCTTTAAGCAAAAACTTTTATCTTTGAATCTATAGCAATAATGTAAAACTTGTATTACTTATTTACAATATATTTATTTATTTCATATATAATTTAAGTCAATAACATTTGTTTATTATTGTATTAATAGATTGCAAATAGAAATAGAAATTTAAAAAATAAAAAAATTACTTATTTACAATTTATTTATTTATTTTATATACAATTTTTGCAGTTCTTCATTCCATAGCTCAGTTACTAAAAATCAATAATCGATTTGAAATTTTGCTAATAATGCATACTATTTGCGCTCATCCCGTGGCTTAACCCAAATATCCAGTATATTGGCTAAAGAAAAATATTTATCTTTAACAACTTCTTGGCAAGTAATTACGTTCAAACAAAAACAAAACTAAACTATAAAGCCAAAAGCTAATACAATTACAACCAACCGCACGTATTACTTAAGCGAAAGGAGAGAGGATTTCAGAATGCCTTTTAAAATCACAGAAGACTTGGCAAAGCTCTGGCTAGGACTGCAACCCATTCTAGATATGGCACAGCGTGCAGTGCATCGTTGAGTGTTATTTGTTCAAGCGAACATTCAATTTCCATTGGGTTGTTACAAATGAATTTTTCATTTAAATATATTCACTATCTTAGTGGTTTAACCGCAGCTTAATGCTCCAAATGCCAAGCCATTCATATGATTATAGCCAGACCTGTAGCTAAGTGGAGGCTTCATCCCCTTCCCACTGAGGACTGACTGGCCCCAGCACGTTGCGTATCCAACTTAACACAGTTTCTATTTTCTTTTTTTTTTTATATTTTTCTTGTTGTTGTTTGGGGCGTAACACTTGAGTCAGACTTTGGCGAGGTGCTGGAAATCTGCAGAATGCCTGCATGCTCGACATTTGCCGGAACCCTGCCATAAAACGCTCATATGTGTGCGTGTGTGTGTTGACAGTATTTGTTGGCAACAATTTCATTACCGCGCATTTAAAGTTTTACCAACACTCATGCACTCCTAACAAATGAGACAGCAGGATATACACATTCGTTTCGACATTCGGCCCGCCCACCCGCATAGCAAAACATGCCCCTGTGCATATAGCCATGGCTGGCACTGTGCTCGTTATAAATGGAAAACTTTTGCTACTTGCTCAAGTGGTTTTTGTCTTTTTTATTTGCTTTTCTCTATTTCCTTTTGTTTTGAGTTCAGCTACTACTACTGCTGCTGCTGCTGCTGCTGATGCCGTTTTTATTCGCTTTTGATTTCGAAACTTTTGCTTGTTTATTTTACTTTTTAATGAGAGCAGACTAAGAGATCGCATGTCCATGAACACGGACAATCCGACTGTGGAAGAGCTGTGCGGCGTTCCAGTTGTATGCTTGTCGATTAGCCATATTTGAAATGGAACATCAAGTTCGAAAACTTTTGCAATGTGTGCGTTGAATCCAGTTATCCGCTTGACGCAACTTTTTGGGGCATCAACTTTAGCTGCGCAATTTGTCAAGCTGTGTTTTAAAGTGTGTGCAACAGTTGCCTAGTTGCCTAGAGAGTTGTCTGCTGTCAGTTTGCATCTAAACATGTCCAGCTCGATGGGCCGGATATCAGAGCTCTGCAAAAAATTGATTTGCGCCACTTTTTTGTCTCTCCGCTCTTCCCCCTGTCACAATCGCCCTTTCAAGTGGCCGGCATAACACAGAGTGGAGTGTTTTTAATTTGAACTTTTTGTGGCGCATTCGCATATCAATGACTGGACGAGGCATTCAAGCGTAAGTGGCAAACAGCCGCTGCCACAGACTGCCAGCGCCGCAACCACAGCCCGAGCACCACATCGAAATTCGGCTATGGAGCGTATTTCTGGCAGCTAAACAACTTCTATTGGAAACTTGGCAAACAGTTCCACAATTTATTCTCCTGCATTGCAGTGATTTATAAATTTTGATTAAATTCTGTGGCCATCGTTTTGGCAAATGAAGTGAACCTGTTTAATGGCTTTATCATTGTGCATCTGACATCTATTTTTTGGATATACTTTCAACATGTGCAGCCCAATTCAATGCAGTTAAAATATGTAATTGGGTCCTTTGTGAATTAAATATGGACAGTTAACGATATTTATTTTATTATATTTAAAATAATAAAAAACTGCGAAGAAAAATAGATTAAATTTCACAGAAAATTAAATTTGTTTGTGCCCTTGTAAAGTTTTTTTTTGTGTGGACCCAAAATCATAATTGTATAATTTTTAGCGTGTTGTATACAGTGAATATACATAGTATATATTTTTTTATTACATATATATATGCAGATATATACATATATAGACATATATATGTATATAAGTGCAGATAGTCAACTGTTTTAAGACCATGCCATATTTTTGCTGCTCTATAAAAGTTGTCCACTTCTTTTCTGCTCTCACTTTTAGACAAATAGTTCAAAACTTGTCATGTCATCTCTTCGAATGGGGCAGTAGGCGGAAGATGAGTATTTACGACTGCAAAAACGTTTTGAAGGCGACGGAAATATGTATACTATGACTCGCACACTCGAAACATATAAATACTTTACTCATATTGAACTGAAGACAAACAATTAAATATAGCTATACACAAACAATTGCTCAAACTTGTTAAATGCTAAGCAAATATATTTTGCTTAGCTAAAATTGGGATCTATAAGATAGGATATATATGTATATATATTGTATGTATGACATTATATATATGATATTATATATATGACATTGACTGGTTTCTGACTCCTGCAAGTAGACTGCGGGACAGCTAAGGATATACGAGCTACACACAATCGGAAACCATGGCAATAGACGTAATTCATTTTAAAGGAATTTTTAAAAGGCGTTGATCTTTGGACAAACATTTCAGGCACAAAACTCTGTCGCTCAGTCTTCTGAGTGCAGCATAGGTCGCTGTAGCTCATCAATATATTACAATCAGGCACATTCAATACACAAAATAACAATTAATCTTGAAATGCCATACAATTAAATTAACAATTAATCTTGAAATACCAGACAATTAATTCGGCTGGGTTTTTGGCAATATATTAAGGAAATTAAAGTGATAGTCACGAGATATGCTTTTAGGTAACTTTTAGCAGTGTGTATGTGACTGTTATCTTCAAAACACACACAAATTGCACTATTCAAATTATATTATATAAATAAATATATAAATTATATATACCAACAGACTCACATATACAGTGAATTATATTGTAAAGTAAATAACATATACATAACTATATGCATTAAATGTTTCATATATTTCACCTAACTATTTTTCGCTTTTTTGTATCTTAAATTCACTCGTTTGCTCTTTAGATCAATGTAGTTGCTGTGCATTAATTAATTTCTTAAAGCAAAATAAACGGGTATAAACAGCTATTTCAGATTGCGAGGAAAAAACACAGCCATAATCTCGCAGCCCAAGGATATACGCACACACAAGCAAATATATGTGTGTGCGGATGTGTGTGCAAGGCAAATATGCAGTTCGCGCGAATTTTCTTCCTCTAGCCGTTGCTTGGCATTTGCTGCTGCTGCTGCTGTTGCAAATGGAAATGTTAGACTTTCAGGCAAATTTGCACGAGCATTAAAGGGGCAGGCAACCCACACCGACAACCTATATACACAATTCATATATAAATATACACTTATTTATGTATGTATATATGCAAGTAGCTATGACTTCATTGCTGTGCATGTGAAAAGGTGAATAAACTCTTGAAATTTTAGCTACTAATCGAACTCTTTGACATTTCTCGAGCAGAATGTCATTATTTTTGAGCTCAGTTATGTCATTAGGCTAATTGATGATAAGTAAAAACGTACCGCCTGCAATTGGCAGACCCCAAAAGTATGCTATGGCTGGCGTGTCTGCCACTCTAAGCCGATTATCGGCCCAGAGACGGACGCCACTCACTTTAACTTGCCACAAAACTCGATGGGTACTTCAATCTTCCATTTATTAAAGTCTTGTGGAAAGGGTATATGAGTCTTACATGTCACATAATTGATGTGCTTGGCTACATAAACTAGAAACTTTGCATTTTAAAAAAGTATATAGAAGTATTTTGCTATATTACTAGTTGTAAATGGCTTTTAATTATTCAAGATTTTGTACTAAAAAAATTTATATATTTTATTTATTTTTGGTTTCATTAAATGCGTTATTTGTATACTCTTTGTGCAAAAATAGAGCCTTAGAGATAAGTTACCAAACTTTTAAATCCTTTAGTGTACAGTTTCTCTGTTGTAAGTAATTACTAGATTAATTTCTCATTTGAAGTGTCTCGTAACTCTTTTCAAAATTGTGTACTCTATTAAACATAAAGATATATGACCAAATGGCTGCTGATAGAGTTTCGCCTTATCTGAGCTCATTATCTACAAGGGTATTCAGTGTTCGGCGTCAAGTAGTCTTCTGACCCTCCTGTTTTTTGCTGCACAAATTGCCAATGTCGCAAATCTGCTTGTCGGCAACTTATCAGCGCTGAAGTTAAGAAGGGATCGAAAGTGAAAGAGGGAGATGGATGGCGAGTGGTGAGTGGTGAATGGCGAATGGTGAATGAAAAAACCGGACTAATTAATTTAAAGCGCTCGCGCAATCAGCTTTTTGCTCTAGTCATTCTGTCACGCTGCCAGCCCGGCAGTCACTCACTCATTCGGCCTGACAGTAAGCAGAAGAGGCACTCGCGTTAAAGTATGTAATATTTTGTTAGGTATCTTATGGGATGCTGTTCAGGCATTGCTCTTGTCAGTGCAGCTGAACTGTGACATTTATTAATGTGAACGCACTAGCATCAGCAACGGCAACGGCAACAACTATAACAACAGCAATTGTCAGAGTTATGGGTTGTGGGCGTGGCGTTGGCAACGCAAGCGGAATTAAATACGCATTTGCGCTGTCAGTTTCACTTGGCACTCGGCAATCAGCACGGGAGCAGAGTCGAGGCGCTACAAAGAGACTTAGCGTGTATAGCCCCAGCCGAAGGTTTAGCGTTAAGCGCGCCATAAAACTTTGCCGGGAGGAGTTACGGCTGCAGCCATAGGACCAAAAAGATGTTAAAAGTGCGAAGGTGCTCGAGGCATATTATGAAAATGACATTAAAGTGACGACGGCAGCAAAGCGACTCAAGTCAGTTATTAAAGCTTATGGCGGCAGTTTATGGGCTTTGTCGGTGGCATGTGGCAGGGTTAAGTATGGATTTATTTAGCACTGAAGTACGCCCATCGCACATTTCAAACAGGCGGACGAACGGACGGACGGACTGACAGACAGACAGACAGATAGTTGGTAGTCGAGCTGCTCTGGGCACTGAGTGAATCCAATTTCAGCCAAAGGTAGCCAAATGCACTTCGCAAATGCAAGTTCAGTAGCTATTTGATGCGATTGACTTCTGTATTGAAGCACGTCGACTGAAGCAAATAATATTTGCTTGGCTTACAGTACTGAGAATACAATGCTTATTGATCAAATGATGGGTTTCGAATGTTAAAGGCCATTTTCAACTGGCTGAACTTTAGACTTGAATACTGAGATGAGAAATAAGTTATAAATCTCCCTGCAATGAGAACCGTTTCTAATGTTTAGGCCTTAAGTGAAAGATTATATCTAAATTTAAAGTTTATTATATTTGACTTAATTTTCATATATGTACACAGACATAGTATATATACGCCCATTTATGCTGGCAACGTTTTCTCGATTAGAAAATTCAGCTCGCGAATCGCATCAGTTTTGGCTGCATGTGGCAGCTGTTTCTCGCGCAATAATAACCACATCGGAGCATGAATAATAAAAGAACGAATTATTTATATTGTGTTGTTGTAACCACAAGAGTAACACAAAAGAATACGCACACTGTTAAAGCCCAACATTTGTGGCAACAGCGGCAGCAGCAGAAGTGGCCGCCGCAGCATCGCCCAAAAGTCTGCAATTATTAAACTGTTATACGGACAGCATTACCCAACTCAGGGCGCATGACCAAAGAGTCAAGTTAGAAAACAGAGAGCGAGCGAGAGAGAGAGAGAGAGAGAGAGAGAGAGAGAAAGTGGGAGGGAGAGACGTAAAGAGAGAGAGAGAGGGTGAGAGCATGCTCTGCTATGCCGCTAGCAGGAACACAATGTTTAAAAAAAAAAGAAAAAAAAATACAAAAATAGAAAAGTGGACGAAAACAACAGCAGCAACAGCAACAACAGCAACAACAACAATGACAACAACGACAGCAACAGCGCCGTACTTAAGGCCAAAACGTAACAACGGCCTGACCTTCACCATTAGCGCACTTTTTTATACCCTGCTCGCAATGAAAACAGGTAAAAGGGAATAATGATTATGCATGTGTATAAATATATACCTGATATATAGCTATGATTATCAATAATAGCAAAGTCCTATATACAATGCTACATTTGTTACAAATCAATCTGTCTGCCTAGAATCTAAGTGCTCTTAAGCCTTTCTCATGCTAATATTTTTGTGTACAGGATATTTTAAAGTCGTACCTCCTGTCATTGGCCATCTTTCCTGCTTTATTTGACTTTTGCTAACAGCATAAAGATCGTAGTAAAAAAAGTAGTATCAGGCACTTTGTATGCCTGCCTTCGTCGGTGCGGGCGCACCTTCTTACGAGATGAACTTAAATGCTTTCCGCTTAAAGGAGCAACGGGAGAGTTGATGGGAAGTATGCCTACCAGTTTGTGCGTGTGTGTTCGTGCGTGCGTGTGTCTATGTAGCTAATACCACCGTACACAAGGCTGAGCTTAAATTGCGTGTTTGAACTTCCAGTCCATGTCACTAATGCACAACTACTTAAATTATATTCACACTCCTGCTAAATGTATATATGGGGCTATAAATGAGAGAAGACTATAAATAATAAAATTGCGAGTGAGTTCAAATTGAATGTTAAGTGCTTGCATTCCAAAGTCTTGAATGGGAAAGGCTGTGTATACAAGGCGCTCGAATTGCAACCAACTTCAGACAACTGTCTGTTGTCAGCTGTTGCATTAGCAGCATTTAGTTCATTAATGTACTAAATGAATAGACGTTCATATCGAGCTAAAACGAATTGATTCTGAATTTTTGTTTATTTTTACATATATTATGCTTTGAAATAAATTAAAATCAGTTTCCAAAATCGAATCTTGATCTGTTACATAGTACCCTGCCCTTTAAGTCCATCTTATATTGAAGACAGGCCGTATATCTTTTGAGAACTTTTTATTTTTCGCATCAGAATTATTATTAGGATTTTATCAAGCTGTTGGAAATATTAAAAAATTGTAAATCAGGGTACATTAATTATGAAACTGTTTTCAGATATAATGACAAATACTAAAAATCTATAAATAGATTAATAAATATATTTAAATTAATATAAAAGCTCTTTTTTTTGGCACAGTATATATATAATTGTAAATCGGACTGCATTATTAATACATATTATTAGCATAAGATAAGCTAAAATATCCTTTTAGTCTATAAATAGATTAATAACAAGTAAGAAAACTCTAGTCGGAGGTGCCCGACTAGGAGATCCCCTGAGCCCCGTCCGATTTGCATTGTTTAATATGCTATATAGCTTGCATATAACATTAAATTTTGCAAAATTAAATTATAATTTTGAAATTTAATTCAACTAGAATGTATGTAAATCAAAAATAAATTAATAATTAAATAAATAAACAAATTAATAAAAAAAAGAAAAGAAAAAAAAAAACAAACAACACCGCACCTGGACTCGAACCTGCATCTATTTACTACATAATTAAAGTTAGAGCGCATCATCTCAACTAGCACAACCATCATGTTTATAAATTTAAAAAAAAATTAAAAAAGTTAAGCTGTCGTCACTGAGATTCGAACTCGGGACCTTTCGTATACGCGCTTTGCGTCCATCCACTACGCTACACCAATATTGGATTGATTGTTGGCAAAACGCAAACTAGTACTACAAAGGCGATATGTGACAAATACAAAACTAAAGAAGCTAAAGAAGCAGATCAATCGCAATTGTGATTCTTAGAATATGCTGAAATGCGCGCATATGAACGTATGAGTATGTGTACATACAAAAACGGTGGTCTGTTTGAATGTATGCGTGTAAAGGATGATATATGGCAAATACAAAAACTACAGAAGCGGCTGAAAATCCAAAAACAATTCAAACACAGATTTGGTTGAAGAATATGCTAGAATGGATGGCCTTGAATGTATTTGTGCATATGCATAGTAGACGGGCTTGCACGTTTCCATGTATGTGTATTTGTAAATGATTTTTGCTGCGCGTCGCTGCTTGCGACGTGCGTGTGATTATTGGCCAAACGTTTTGTTTAATAAATCGGGACTGACTTAACGGAATTTGATGAAACTCAGCATATGATTCTATTGAATTTTTTACATTTTATAAAAATGCTAATTTATTCACATGGTTATATTTGCAACAGACTCTCAATGGGTGTTTGTCGGCAGGGGGGGGGGGGGGTTAATTAGTAAAAAGAGCCGGTATCCAAAAAATAAAAAAATAGAAATTGCATAAAATTCACATGAATCTATATGCAAAATTTGAGGGGTCTGGGTCTAAAGGTGTGGGAGATATAATTGTATAACCTGTTTTCGATAAGGTTTAAAATCGATAAGAAAACAACAAAAATAGATATCGTTTTCGATAAGGTTTAAAATCGATTTCAAAACAACAAAAATAGATATCGTTTTTTGGTAACAAACTTGACCTGCGCGTGCTATCCACGGACCCAACAAAAAAAATCAAGTCTCTTGCTTTTCTAGATGCTTCAATCGACGCGTTCAAACATACGGACAGACGGACGGACAGACGGACAGACAGACAGACGGACAGGGCTAAATCGACTCAGCTCGTCGCCCTGATCAAGAATATATATACTTTGTGGGGTCTGACACGCCTCCTTCTGCCTGTTACATACATTTAACAAAACCATTATACCCTGATTTCCCATTTTCAATGGGCTCAGGGTATAAAAATATTCCTTTTAGTACAATTTTCAATACATATTCAACTTTTGACCAAGAATCAAATATAAATTATCGAATGCTTTGCTTATATTGGAAAACTAAACAAATATTCCTTGTTAATTACCTTAGCTAAATTCTGATAAATATTACCATAACACAATATATGTATGTGTGTATAGACATATACATATATACTCAAGTATTAACATTCAACCTGTTTTCCGTTCGCCTGATAAGCATTAACAAAATGTTGGCTGGTTTGGCTCATTGGTTCGTTTTGGCATTGCTGAAATATGTTTGACATGATTGATGATACAATTGATTGAAATGTGATAAATTGTTGTCTGCTGCGGGAGACAGCCACAGCAGCAGCAGCGGCAGCAGCAGCGCTAACAACAACGATAACAACAACAAAAACAATAAATACCAAAAAATGGGTCGAAAAATGCATGTCAAGCGCTGAAGCAGAATCTCTTTCCATTCTCGCATATGAATAACTACTAAAAGGAAAACTCTTTACAGCTGTCGCATGGTTTTATATACTGAATGTATGAGTTGACTACGAGCATGTGGTTTTATATACTGTCTGTAGATACTCTGTATATTGGAGCAATTGATATACTTAAAGAAGACTTGAATTTTAGACATGGTTGTAAAGCAATTGCTTGGTATTAAAGGTCTTTTCCATAATTATACATTTATATACCTTAAAAACTATGAAAAGAGTGTTGAGCAGTCGGTTACACTCGATTGCGACGTTCTGACTTGCTTTAGTACGTGATTCACGCAACTGCCCGAAAGAAAATTTTATTTTTTTTCTTCCGCTCACTAAGCTGATTTTCCCAGGAGCAGCATTCAGTCGCTGGCAAAGGAACTCTGCTTGTTTTTACATGTGGTCGACAGCTGAAAGTTTTCCTAAATGTGGCAGCAGCGCGTGCAAAACTCGTAAGTAGCAGTATATTTAGCTTACTTTCGGTTTTCTTTTAGCCAGTTTTCTTTGTATGCTAATGCACAAAGTGGGTAGCGAAGCATTTAATCAACTTTATGTGGAATGAATAAATCTTTGCGAAAAATAAAAAAGAAACAAAAGCTGCCACCAGCATGGCATCCAAATGCCATTAGATTTATTAAAAATCCGTCTGAGGGATTACTCTTAATGTTGACAATAGCCTCCATCGGGTCTAAAGGTGCATTAAAGAAAATCACATACAAAGTGGCTATCACATGTTAAGTTTGATGTGTGTTCAAGCAAATAGAAAGTGACTTTTGACTCGGGTCTCTAAGAGCACAAGTAAAGCTATTGAACGAAATATTATTACAGTAAATTGATGCTCTCCCAGCTATATTGATTGTATGTCAATTCAGACGTTATTTATACAAATATATATAACCTGCGTTTTCCTATATAAATACCTATTAACAAAGCGCTCAACAGTTTATAATAAACTTTTGCTCCTCCAAAGAACTTAAGATTCGAATCCTAAAGCAATTGCTGTTTATGCCACAATATTGTGATAGTTATTTACTTTACATATATCGTATGTGAGTGTGTGTTTGTGTGTGTGCGACTGTGACTGTGTGTGTACTTCCTTGGTTCGCACACGCCCCTCTGATTTATGGAGCACAGTTTTTTATAGCTTGTCAAAATAAAACTTTTTCGGCGCTGCTCACAAAGACCAAAAACTTTTATTTAGTGTGCCACAATGTATTTTTTGTGATATTTATTCGATGCCCTTACAGGGAACGAGATACAATCATATAATGAAAAGCTAAGCCATTAAAATCCATGTTGCGAAGAGTCCGAGATATAGCTTTAAGTAAGCTAGTTCCTTCAGTTTAGTGCTAATGTGTGCAGTGCATATGAATATAATATTATATATAAATATATATAAATACATTCTTGAACTGTAGCAAAATTAAAGTCGATTTCCCTATGTGCGACTCTCTGTATGTCCGTCTGTTAAATGGTTTGTGGGACTTTAATGCTATAGGAGCAAGAGATCTAACCGTTTTAGTCTACAAATTTCCTTAACAAGGTGCAGCTTTGACAAGAATATCCATATGGATGAAAATGCATTAGCAATTTTAGTTAGCTTGGGATATACAAGAATTTAAATTTTTTTTTTTTTTTTTTTTTTTATTTATTTGCAATCTGTTTTATAACAATAAGCTAATTGTTTAAAATACTATACTAACTAACCGGATGCTTTAAGCTCCAGTGAGCTTAATCCATATATTTATATATATACATATTTACAGAAAACCTATTTTATTTATAGTCAGTTTAGGAGATCCAGGACATGGAATCTTTTTAGGCGTCGTGGACTGTCATTTGAGTTCTCTAGAAGTCCCAGTGCTAAGGCGTTACCGTGACCATGTAACCTTTTTATACCCTGAGCCCATTGAAAATGGGAATTCAGGGTATAATGGTTTTGTTAAATGTATGTAACAGGCAGAAGGAGGCGTGTCAGACCCCTCAAAGTATATATATTCTTGATCAGGGCGACGAGCTGAGTCGATTAAGCCCTGTCCGTCTGTCTGTCCGTCCGTCCGTCCGTCCGTATGTTTGAACGCGTCGATTGAAGCATCTAGACAAGCTAGAAACTTAAATTTTTTTTGTTGGGTCCGTGGATAGCACGCGCAGGTCAAGTTTGTTACCAAAAAACGATATCTATTTTTGTTGTTTTGTTATCGATTTTAAACCTTATCGAAAACAGGTTATAAAATTATATCTCTCACATCTCTAGACCTAGACCCCTCAAATTTTGCATATAGATTCATGTGAATTTTATGCAATTTCTATTTTTTTATTTTTTGGATACCGGCTCTTTTTACTAATTAACCCCCCCCCCCCCTGCCGACAAACACCCATTGAGAGTCTGTTGCAAATATAACCATGTGAATAAATTAGCATTTTTATAAAATGTAAAAAATTCAATAGAATCATATGCTGAGTTTCATCAAATTCCGTTAAGTCAGTCCCGATTTATTAAACAAAACGTTTGGCCAATAATCACACGCACGTCGCAAGCAGCGACGCGCAGCAAAAAACATTTACAAATACACATACATGGAAACGTGCAAGCCCGTCTACTATGCATATGCACAAATACATTCAAGGCCATCCATTCTAGCATATTCTTCAACCAAATCTGTGTTTGAATTGTTTTTGGATTTTCAGCCGCTTCTGTAGTTTTTGTATTTGCCATATATCGTCCTTTACACGCATACATTCAAACAGACCACCGTTTTTGTATGTACACATACTCATACGTTCATATGCGCGCATTTCAGCATATTCTAAGAATCACAATTGCGATTGATCTGCTTCTTTAGCTTCTTTAGTTTTGTATTTGTCACATATCGCCTTTGTAGTACTAGTTTGCGTTTTGCCAACAATCAATCCAATATTGGTGTAGCGTAGTGGATAGACGCAAAGCGCGTATACGAAAGGTCCCGAGTTCGAATCTCAGTGACGACAGCTTAACTTTTAAAATTTTTTTTTAAATTTATAAACAGGTGGTTGTGCTAGTTGAGATAATGCGCTCTAACTTTACTTATGTAGTAAATAGATGCAGGTTCGAGCCCAGGTGCGGTGATGTTTGTTTTTCTTCTTCTTTTTTGTTGATTTGTTTATTTACTTAATTATTTATTGATTTTTTATTTACATACATTCTAGTTGAATAAAATTTCAAAATTATAATTTAATTTTGGAAAATTTAATGTTATATGCAAGCTATAATAGCATATTAAACAATGCAAATCGGACGGGGCTCAGGGGATCTCCTAGTCGGGCACCTCCGATTAGAGTTTTCTTACTTGTTATATATCTTTTTGTGCCCGCCTTCACTTCGTCTTTGACAAGAGGGAGCTTAAGGTCTTTATGAACATCATAATTGATCATATACCAACGTGCACCTGTAATTGTGCTGAGTGTCATAGACTGGTATCGCTGCAATATTTCTATGTTTGAGTTGCTTGCTGTTCCCCATAGCTGCATCCATCGCATAAGTCCAAACTGCCTTCAGGACAGTCTTATATAACCGTAACTGTGATCGCGGACCTAGGAGCCAGTACATTTTCTTTGTCTTAGCTTTCAGTTGAGCTTGTTTTGCTTTTATATGCTGTTTCCAGGTAAGCCGGCGGTCCAAGTGTACTCCCAGATATTTCACAGTTTCGCTAACTGGAATGGTAGCGCCATTGAGTCAAACTGTAGGACAGATTGAGCGAGAATGTGACTTGCACAGACTTTTGGCGTTCACCACTATTCTCCACCTTTTTAACCATACTTCAATTAGACCAAGTTCTTCTTGAAGTAGGTTGAATTTAAATAATATATAAAATTTTATTAAAACATGTTTAACATGGGTGTTTAACACCCAGAATATATTAATAATAATAATAATAGTAATAATAATAATAATAATAATAATAATAATAATAATAATAATAATAATAATAATAATAATAATAATGAATATGATAATAATAATAATAATAATAATAATAATAATAATAAATATGATAATAATAATAATAAATAATATTAATAATAAATGTTCCCATATTCATATTCTTGAAAAGTATAATCAAATTACTTCTTCCAGGTCCCCAAAATATAAGACTCAGATACATTTCTAGTTACCTTTTGCAGGCATTGATATAAATACAAATATGAGCAACGGGTGCTCATGCAGGACGCTCAGGGTATATCCAAGTCGCTTATTTTCGCCTAGACCTCTTATTTCGCCTAGACATTCTCATTGCTGTTGGCAGTTTTATTTATTTTAAATATGCGTCAGTTAATAAAGCTTACGTTGCACTTGTTCTTAGATTAAAACTTTTTAAATACAATTATTGTTTTCGCTAGTCAACTAAGCGAACAATGTTGTTAATTCTGCAACTTTTTAAACAGTTTTCATTTTGTTTCGCTCTTAGTGTGTCTAACTTTAGTATTCCGTTTGCTTGTTGTCTTAATTAAAAGCCATCAACTGGCACTTGAAGAACTTACAGAGGACATAAATAATAAAAGAAATGGTTAGCTCCATACGTACAGCCCGGGCAGAGCACACACGCAACTATAGTACTAGCACACACACCCACACACACATTCACACACACACACACACACACACACACACACACAGGAGTGGCGCAACTCCTGTTGACTTGGCTGCTGACGGAAGTCTAACCATGACTGACAATTTTTACGTCTGCAACAACAATTGCAGCTTTGGCTACATTATTTTTTCCCTCTTTGTTTTGGTAGTCATCGTCACATGTGCACAACTGTTTATGTGTATGAAAAGTATTTGCAGCGAGCTCTGTTTCATCTGCTCTGCTGGCATTGACAATGCTCGCTACAGTCAGCCTCTGCTCCAACTTCTCGTTTAGTTAGTCAGCATAATGAATTACACCGGCACACGCGCGCCTGGGCTCTGGCTGACAATCCTTTTCGCCTTCATCAAGCTGCAGTCGACAGTCATCGCGCGTCACGAGCTGAAACTCCTGCCTCCATTTGTTGCCAGCCACAATTTTACAATTGACGGTTTCCCTATGCGAGTGGATCTGTGTGGCAACGGGAGGCGGGGTCATTTAGGGGTCTAAGGACGCAGCCGTAAAACGCTCGACTTGTTTTACGCATTATTTACTTAGTTGGGATGCTTCCACGCATTACGAGGGTGTGTGTGTGTGAGTGGCAGGGGCGTGGCAAATGAACTAGTATTACAGCAAGTTGTGGCAAGTAGCAAAATGTTAGGCTACAATTAATTTGAAAGTCTCTGCACGGCAGATGAAATTGGGTCTTTGTTTATGTGAGTGGGTGGATATCTCTGTGCGTGTGTATGTTTGTCAGTGTATGTGTGTGTGCGTTTGAATGCTTTTGTTTATACTATGTTTTGTGGCTGCCCCATTCTTATTGCAAATAAATTCACAGAAAATTGAACATTTATGCAGGCAATTTGCCAAGAGAACTGATGAAAATTCTCGGTAATTGAAAAATGTATAAATTTTCCAAGAATTGGTGTGAAGTAATTTAATTAAATTCGAAAAATATTTAATTCTAGGATGTCGAAATTCGCAAAATGCCGAAACTTGCACATAATAAAGCCAAAACAATTTAAATAAATTTATATAATTTTATTAAATTAATTTTATAATTCAACATCAAACATCTCCAGTGATTTATTAATTTGCCAAATGAAAGAGTTTACGCCTTTCTCACAAATGAAGTTAACATAACTCATGTTCAAGGCTCAAACACACGCACGCACTTACTACTTACTTGCTTCTTATGGCTTAGAGTCAATTGTAGGCTCTTAGGCTGCGGTCAGATGCTATCTAATGCCAAGCGACACACATATTATGCAACATTTATCCAAGATTGTATTAAATATTTAACACACAACACGATAAAACACTTTTGGCTCATTAAACTAACGCACACACAGGCACGCTCACGCACACGCACACAAATGACGCGAACCACAGCGGTTGCCCAGTGAGCGGGAAGAGCGGGGAGACGGGGCTATGCAGCCGCTAATGAAGCCAAACGTAAATGTTGCTCAGGCCCAAAAATATGTGTGCCTGATTAATGCGAGTGTTGAGCTTTCTTGCACACAGTTTACGCGCTTCTTGAGGGACACTCACGTCGGCACATGAATCGGGCGGCACTGGCAGGAGCTGTCAGTGTGTGAACGAGAGCACTGGCAAAGGGAGACTAAAGCCGAGGTCCAAGCGCGCCTGTAAGCATGCAGCAGCAGTGCCAAGGCGCGCGTATAACAGTATAACACTTGTATGCTGCTTGTGGAGAGCGTATTCCACGCTCTTTGGAGGCTGTGGAGGCTGAGGGAACTCGCATACACCTGGCTATGCGAGAGCGAGGGAGTGTGGGAGAGAGAGAAATTAGGATTTTGGCCATAACACGCACAATGACCTTAACACGAATTCGCTTTGACGGCAGCTATTTAACACTTTGGCATATGTGGCCAAAACCAAATCACTTTAAGCAAATTACGAATGCGCACAATCTATTTTTATTGAAGCCCAACAGAACGCTTCGACGGTACGTAATAAATAGTAAATTGTGTGGGCCGTTCTCGAGCCCAATTCGGCACAAATTATGATTACGATTATGATTATCTGCTGTTTGCTGTGGGCGTTGGGTTACATAAACACGCCATTAAATTTAAGTGCCCCGCTTCAGATTTCAGATTTCAGATCACAGATTACGGATAACAGATGCCGGATTCTGGCTCTCAGATGCTAAATGCAGGACTTTTGATTCCAGCGCATGGAATTTCGAGGCGCTTTTGTTGTCCGAATTCAATTGAAGCTGCTATTCAAATGTCAAACAAATTTCGCAATGCCACTCAGCGAAGACAACAAAGTTGATGCCTCGAATCGTTGTGCGTCTGCACGGCCGATAGCCAATATCTAAATGGCTATAAGAAAGGCATACCAGACAAGTTTTGTGCGAAGCGTAATTGAATTTTTATTGACATTGCAGCCGCCTTGCCGAGTTGGGAGCGGCCCAAATGGGGCGTGTGCAAAAGAAACGGCGCAAAATGACGCACGCGGCAACAGAGCACAAAAACAAGAAAGCGAAAGATGAAATTGGAGCACAGCTCACAAAATATTCGAGAGACAGTATAAATTCTATTATAAATGAGTTGCTAATAAATTCACGAACTATTTTCTTTCGCTTGCGGCTTTTTGGCATTGCATAGCTTCATAGACTATGCTTCTTTGTAGAAGATACACTCTGCGTATTTATTATACAGCTGGTGTATTCACTCTAGTTACCATCGAAGTATAGTCGTTTTATATTCAATAACTCATTATATACGATCTCTAATTAATGTAACTTATTTAGATTATTTGTATAGATTGCCAAAGAGAAGAAGCCAATAAATCTAATAAGATGAGTTCATTAGGAGAGTGTTGTGTCTGGAAGTGGAGAACTATAGCAGTTAGAATATTTATATTTATAATATATACATCATTCATTATCTCACACCTTCATGTCTTACCTGATCATATCTTGATGAAAAATAAATCAAATATATTCTTAGAGCTTCTCTGTAGTTACTCCCCATATTTCCGTTCACCCCTTGAGCATTAATACTGAGTTTGTTAAACTCCATGTTAGACGAATCTATTGAAGAATCTATATTTCAGTAATCTACAATATATTATTAATTAAATTCGGTTTATAGTAAGTTGCCTAAAAGGTAGCAGGAGCTCCAATTGAGATACATACCCCAAACATTTACAAAATGAAAAATTCAAATATTGGACCGCTTGACTACCCATTTGACAAATATCTTTGTGATGCTTGTTAGCTAAATGAAGCACGAAATGATTGCAGTATCAGCCTTTCCTTCGGTTTCAGTGTATCTTCTAATTGTGCAGTACCAGCGGAATCAGTTTTAATTGTTGTTAATAAGTAGGTTTTGAGTTTATAACAAGATCAAATCTGAGAATGCAATCAAAATTGAATTATCTGATTGTTGAATTGTTGTTGATTGTTAAAAAAGAAACACTCAGCTGTGTATAAGCTTATAAGCTTATCAGATCGATCATAACAGCTCACATATGTTCGCATATATTCTAATTTACATATATTGTTTTTTCTAATATGACTTTAATAAGGGTGAGGCAAAACATTCTCGGAGAAAAATACAAATAGTTTGAGATATGATATGAATGAATAGAAAAATTTTATAAAAATTTTATAAAAAAATAAATTAACCGGTGTGGATTAGCAGCTCACTTCTTTTCGAATGCAAAAAAAATTGAACTTTGTTCTCTGCCTCAATTTGTCTATAATATCAAAGAATCCACTTTGACTGCATTCATTGTGCGTGGTTTTTCATGGCCCGACGTCAATTAGTACGACGCACTGGCCAGAGCTTACTCTGCGCGCCAGACAATGTGCCACTAACGGCATTTAATGTGGCTCGCTATGCTAATTACATGAAAGTTTCCCGATAGCCGCACGCTCGGCTGGCAACTGTTTATCTCGCTGTGCGCTTGTTGCACGCGCGTCCATTTAATTATTTTATATGGCACATTAAAATAAACATCGCAAGTGCATAAAAAAACTTGAGCACAGCCTCTGCCAAGTGCCTGGAGCTGAATAGATACGTGCCGGCCAGGGCCACACATGGCAGCCATGGCAGCCCCCATGCAACTGCGACTTGCTGCGTGCGCCATTACTGTTATTATTATAGTGTTATTATTTTTATTGCTGTGCCGCATGTTGCGCAACTCCTAAGCAATTACTTAGAGCAGCTGCTGGCCGACTCTCCGACTCTCCAACTCGCCGCCTCCGGCCCACATTTGCATGCAGCTTTGTCTCGGCACTGCACCAGCTGATGCCTGCTGGGGCAGCACTCATACGCCGCGTGTGACTAATCGATGTTTACGCACCTGAATCGCAGCTGAGAGCGCCCTGACAACCGCCCATTAATTAGCTGTGATTAACAATTCAAATAAGGTGTTTATCTTGCATTGGCAGGTGAATATATTCTATTACAGTGCTATTGGGTGTTCCCAACATGTTTGTCGATGGCCTGAAGTATGAGGCAGTATAGCTCCGGATAATCGCGAACTCCAGTCCTGATCGAAACGGGATCTACGGAATTAGGCACCTGTATATCTTGTCTCTTTCGTTTAAAAGGCCACTTAAACAACGAGCTCTCAGCGCCGTTCATCGCAGATACCAGTTCCAATTTCCTGCGTATGGCCTGCACCACAAATAACTTCTGTTTGCAGCTATAGCTGGCAACGCTGCCTTCGATTTTCAGCACATCGTCGATGTTCACATAGGGCGACGGTACATATAAGTGTGGTCTATCTGCGAGAATGCTCTCCAGACCCTGCAGACGGCGCATTAGCAAATCCACCTTCCACAGCGTGTACTCGAAGTAAGCCGTATAATTGCCAGCCCGCGTCAAACACTCCACGACCGAGGTCAGGTTCGCGCTAATCATGTTCATATTATTAATACACTCTTTAATCGATTTGGTTCTTGGCCGTATAGTCATATCGCCAAATAGCTCTCCAGTAAACATAATCACTGAAAAAAGGAGTAAAGCTGACACCAACGACTGCATCTTCAACTCTGCGAAGCAGAACAAGTACTGAGCGAATACAAAGTTTTTCAGGCAAAGTCGAGTGAATTGTGTGTGCTTAATTGAAATAGTTCTGGGCAAATTGAACGACCTTAACTATAAATGTTTACTGAATGCATTATTTCATGTTATATCAAAGTGTGCACGAGAGTATATAATTTAATAAATTCTGAAACAGCATCGAACTAAAACTCTCCGCTTAAAGTACCATAAAGTAGTTTGTTGGATGTTGTCTTGGATTTCAACCAGTCATCGTATAATTTCTAGTATTCAAATCATATAATTTATAGCTAATAATAATTTTAGTTTGTGTTAGTGTGAAAAGCAAATATAAACAAATTTTATGTGTTAAAGCACTTGTCTTAAAAGTATACTGTAGGCGGCTATACGATATACTGATTATTTGGCTTGATAAACATTACTTGCACTTTGCTCGAACAAAGTCAACCGTTAAGAAGATTTTTGCCAAGTTTAAAAGAACCGAAATGAGGCCGAAAGAAGCTGTTACCAAGGAAATCATAAAAAAGTTTACAAAATAATTTTAATGACCGTAAAGTGAAGTTGATCGAAATAGCTGAAGGCACTAACATGAATACTTCGAACAAATTGGACGTGCGAGTTCACAATTGGCCAAACGCACTGTGTCAGTTGAAGCGACGTCAAAATAGTATGAGTTTCGCTACGAATTGCCGTTATATGCGTCATTCACAATATTCTTATGAGCAGACCCCCACCAGTTTTTTGTTGTTGTCTAATAAAGAGTATGAAGAGTTGAGATCTAAAGACATACAACATTACATTTATACACAAATTTTATGACTGCTTTAAATTTAGCTTATAACAACTTGTTGAGGAACCATTTGTAATTTTTGCACATATGACGTTATTTAGCACATTTTTTATTATTTAGCAAATTTTGGATTTTTTTTAGTATATATATAGCTTTAATTGTTATCGGTGAATGAAGAGCCGTATCGAGATCAATTATCGGTTAAGTCGATACAACTATGTTAGTATTGAGTAAGCAAACGAACGGACAAATTGAGCGTACCAGCAATTGGCTGATATAGTTCAAATAAAATAAAGATTTGTTTAATTATTCATCACAACTATTTGTTTTTGTTTTAAAATTTACATTTCCATTTAATTTTGAATGTAAAAATAAAATTTTAGCAAAGAAAATATATTTCTATGTTAGCCCAAGAAATATTCAGCCCACTGTTACTGTTACCGATACTAAATATATAGAATATTCATCGTTCAATCAAGAATCAAGGCGTCCGTCACTATGGCTATTAGCAGAATAAAACAAAACATTAAATCGGTCGGAATATGAATTAGAAATCAATCAATTATATTATCAATATTTCATGTTGCCTGAACTTATCTTTACAGTCACTAAAAAATATAGTACCTCTTGCTCACAGGAAGTTTTTTAACGCTACCTCGACGCATGTTGAAGCAGTTTATCCACTCCTCCATTTTAGTTATTTATCTCTATAAAATTAATTGTTTTTCTACGAACTAGCAGGTGTGTCAGTTATTTCATTTCATTTATTCGTTGACTTCCCAATTAGAATCTCTTCGAAATTCAAATGTTCACCAAAAGCGTTTCGTCGAAATTCCTTCAATTTGACGTTGTTATGCCAACTTTAATGCTTCAAGCTGTTTTTTCTTCTTCTGCTTATTTTTCTGCTGTTGTCCTGTTAAATCTTAATACTTGGCCTTCTGTGGCGGAAGTTGATGCCCTTATAAATTATGACAGCCTAGAAAAACTGAGCATACGCTTAGCTGCAAATGAAGTGGAGTGGAGACCCACATTGAGTGTATAACAGTTTAATAAGCCTACCTACCCATAGCAAAGATGCCAACTACATACAACAACACATACACATATATTATATATATATATAAATATATGTATTGTAATAGATATAAGGAAAATGTCCAGCTCACGTTTTAAAAGAATGTCTGGCCCTCCGTCGCTTTGCCAGAATCTTTGCATGCTTTCGACTTGGCTGGCAACGAGTTGCCCTGGGACCCACTTTTTCTCATTTGGCGAACTAAATTTATTGTTTGCGGAAGCTGTCTTTTATAGCACCGCCCAATGGCCACGCCTGGTAGCCGCCACCACCCATCAGCCGCCGCCCACCACTCACCTACCGCATTAGCCATGATTTCGTTGACCTTCGCCTGCAAATAATTTCAACTCATTGAGTTTAATGTGCCGTCAGCTGTTTCTTATTGCTGCAAAGTGGGCGTGGCTGCCGTTTTCCCAGCTATTTTTCGCACATTTGTATATCTCGCATTATACTTAGTTATCTGGGCACGTGCTGCGGCCAATAGTCATTTGATTTATTGCACATTGTGTATATAGTGTTTAGTGCTCTGCTGAGCTTATCTATATTGTGTTGTTATAAAAGTTCTATCTCTATATATGTGGGGTATTTTAATTTAGTTAGGCTATGTGAAACGCATAGAAGATATTTGCTGAATTATTTCCAACTACTCTTTCTATATAATATGGAATATTATTATCATATCCAAGCAAGGGTATTTCACTTTCGGTGCAGTAAGTTTTTTTTTTTTTTTATCATGTTACCATTTTTGTCGTGCCACTTGCAAATTATGTGTTTGATGTGGGTTGTAGTTCGTTAGCCGACAACATTCTTACAGTGCCTGCTCTGCTTCTTCGCCAATGGAAATAATACGCTTATAAAGTGTTAAAAATGTGGTATTCGTAAATAAAACCTGCAATAAATGAGAATAAGGATTATAAAATATCTGCAGTTAGAATATAAATTTTGTGAGTTTTTGTATTCACATAACGTTTTATATTATTGTGATATTGTAGATCTAACCACTTTTAGTTTTTATACCTTCTATACTGCGTATAATGGCCCACAAACAAGAAGCTGAATGATTATTGCTGGGAACACATAGCTGGAGATGAGAAACTTTCTGTTTATTTGAATGCTGTTAAATTAACAGGAATATTTTACTTACGGTGTTCATTGAATAATAGTAGCAATTATTATTTCACTTAATTTAAAGTGCTAAAATTTTGTGCTCAACTGAACTAAGACACATAATAAAAGAGCAGCCTGCCAAAAAGTGCATACATCCTTGTACAATTGAGTTAAATTGTAAAATGAAAATGAGAAAGACGAATTTAATTGCATGCCAAGACCAACACTGATGCGCTTCTAAATTGAACAAGTTTTCGTTTTCATTCAAATTCAAATCTCAAGCACACACAAATAGTTGAACGTAAGTAGCAAACTAATTGCTTGTGGGAATACGAAATGGAAATTGTCGCCCGTCTGAACATTTGCATTTCCATTTAAAGTTTCGTTTCGCTTTGAATTGCAGCAAAAAGCTGAGATACAGAGATTCAGCCAGTAAGCGATACAGTGGAAATACAGAAAGAGATTATCAAATGAATGTCATTTAGTTAGCAAGAAATGAACCAGCAATAAATCGCTTAAACCTAAAATAACTACACTGAATGCAAATGGAAACAGGCGCGACCTAGAGGCAGAGGAGCGAGAGAGAGAGAGAGAGAGAGAGAGAGAGAGAGAGAGAGAGGGAGAGGGAGAGACCTTTGGAAACTAGCTAAGCGATTCGGGTTCAATCTCCATTCTGTGTGTGCTGTTCATTATTATGCTCAACACATTGCGGGTGAGATCTCTGGCATACGATGACGTAGTCAACGCCCGCGACCTTCACTCACGTCGCCTCGTTCCCATTTCGCTAACAGCCGAGGCCCCAAAAAGTATACTAAGCGTTTTGTCTGCCTGTTATTCATGCTGCTGCAGTCCTGGGCCAGTCACTTAACCAGTCGTGCATCAGGTAGCGCCCTATTCATGCAGACAGTCACTCATCCAGTCAGTGAGTGAGCCAGTCACCCAGTCAGCCAGTCAGCTAGTCAGCTAGTCAGTCAGTTTGTCAGTCGAACAACAACACAAGCATGCTCTGAATAACTAAGCAGCTCTCTAGGCACTTCCTGTAGGTTGCAAATCATACAGAACACAAACTTCTTTGCTGCTCTGCTCCTCCTTTTTTAGTCCACTGCCACGTTTGCCATTATATATGTATTTGTATTTGCGTTTTCATTTAGCACTGATTTTATTTTAATGAGAATTACATGGTGAAGTCCTATTGGCGTTCGAAGATAAAACAACAAGATCAATTTTTTACAGCAAATTGATTTGGGTAAAAAAAAAACACACACACACAAATTTTCCTTATGTATCTGATTTTACAGTTGATTTGAAATTAGTTTTATAGTCTGAATGTATTAGGGAAGCTTTTTACTTTATTACCTAAAAATCAATAGAGCAAGAAAAACTAGCTAAATATTGTTGTGATCCTCTAGACAGGTTTCTTTAACAGAAATAATTCAATGAATCTTTTAAAATGAGTATAACTTATGATAATGTTCTATCAGCAACGATTAAAGCTTTAGTATAATAATCCATATCCATATCAGAACTAAATGTCACATTTAATCAATTTTTAGAAATTAACAAGAAAACACTGCAGTTCTTTTCTTAGAAATATTTTGATAATTTTTTATCTTTGACTAATAATTTGTACAACTTGTTTTCATTATGCTCCTTATCTTTCATTGCAGTCCTTTTATTAAAACGAGAATAAAATAAGGCAATGACTCTCTGTAAGACATCAGTGTGATACATAGCGAACGCCCAAAGGGAATTAAAAAACGAAGTAAAGTTTTCTCTCTTCCCTTTGTATCACTCAGTGTCTTTCATTCTAGTAACAATTAAGGCTTACAAGCAGAAGGAATGTTTGACAATCTATAATGTGGCCAGAATTTGTAATTGGTTTGCGAAATTCTACAATCTCTTTTCAAGTTCTCATTTTGCCATACAATGGACGGCAATCAAAAAGAGAATGTTAGGAATCGAAGTACAAACTAATGGTTATTCAATAAAGTCAGATGGGAATGAGAACCCGCAAGCGTTTGCTTTTAGAATTCATTTGATTCTACTAAATAAGTTACAAAAAGTAAACCCCATCATTACAGTTCACCTATTTAAAATATTCAAATAGCTTTTCATACTGCTAATTAATGTGTTTTCAATGAACGTGGGACTCGGTTGATAAGTAGCTGCTCTCAGCTGAGTTCAGGAAACCTCAGAGCTCACTCTGCAGATGTTAACTACTAATTTAGGCTGGCTGTGAATCCGTGTCTGTAGCAAAGCGACAACTGGCAATTCAGTCATGGCCTTTGCACATACAAATTGAGTTGCATAATTTGTGTCGAGGTACGTTAGACTGGGTCCATTCAAATGCGAATTGAATGCACACAATGCTAACTAACAAACGTCAGATGCAGACATGTGGCCTCATTGTCCGCCTTTTGACTAGGAGAATGTGGGTCCAAGAGATCGTGCCAAGAGGAGCCAAGGACGTACATCGTAGAAGACTTAAGTACGGGTTTTCTTCGACAATAACTAATTAATTTTTATCAACATTCGAGCCTAATTCTATTAAACTTGGGTTTTTAAGGGAATATTTTTAAGAAGGAACTTGTTCAGTTTGAGTGATAAGAGGAAATGAAACAGGAGTAAGAAATAGAGAAATATCTTAAAGTTGTTAAAGAGGCAAATGATTGTGACGCACGTGTTTACCTATCGAATCACAGCTGGAGTTTGAGTCGAAGTCGAAGTTGCAGTTGCAATTGCAGATACAAGCCATGCATATTTGGCAAGCAATGAGACAAAGGTTTCGACAGTTGATGAGGGCCAGGGGACAGAGGGCAGGGGATAGAGAGTACTGGCCATGTCTGGTAATAAGCCTCTGCCAGTGACTTCCTGGCTGTGACTGGGGCATTGCCAATGGCCCTGCACATGCGCTTCCACTTCCTGCCACAGGCTTTGCATCCTCTATCTATGCCGGTCTGACTTTTGGTCGCTGCTCCTAAAGAAATATCCCCATTACAGTACGTGCCACAGAGCTTCATGCATAAATTAATGCTGTTGAAAGTATTGTACTACACACACAGTAAGTGAGAGCGAGAGGGAGATATGGAGAGAGAGAGAGAGAGAGAGAGAGAGAGAGAGAGAGAGAGAGCGAGAGGGGAGAGTGAAAAGCAGACAGTAATGCTGCAGTGTAATTTCTCTTGCTGTTATTAAATTGAAAATTTCTGTCCATGAGTTGTGTCTGTAGCCGAGCAACTGACAAAGCTGAAGAGGACGCAGAAGTAGACCTTATTTTTTGGCAAATATGTGCTTTGCAGCCTTAAGGGGGCTTGAAGTGACTGTCTGGGTTGTAATGGTTATTTGTTAATAAAAAAGATAGATGAACCTTTACGAAGTTTGATAAAGGCATTCACTAAAATGATAAATCAATTATATGATGAGCAAGGTGAAATACCGTCAATGAGCAAAATTTTAAGGATAAGTAGTTGAAAACAATTGACAAATAGGTTTCTTTCAGCAATACGCTGGACTGTAAGCTGCGTGTCAGACTTCTGGTTTACCATCTTAATATATTTGTTCAGACAGATAAAACTAGTTTCATTTAACTTTAATAGTAAAACACATAGTAGAGCACTAGTACTGAATCCATTTATCCATTTACAGTCATAAAAATCAAATGAATACATGAAATTAAAGAAGAATACTTGATGATGAACAGAGCTAGACAAACACAGCTTATCGATCCAGACAAAAGAATTTGAGTTTCATTATATCTAAATGCCTTCTCCTGTATAATTGTATAAGCTCTTTATCCTATTTCCGGGCATCAAAAGACTAGTATTTAACAATGTCTAGAAGCGTTGAGCTGATTCCGTTACACTTAAACACTTCATGGTTCATTACACACAGCAACACACACATTTTGTGCACATTTTGCCATTGACGGAGTAAAAATCAATTTACATTTTTCTTTTTTCCCTATGTGCCAAATACTTTTGCATCAAAAATGTTTAGACTTCCACTTGAGCAGATGATGCCACTGACTTAAACAGAGTAGAAAGTTTACCATTTTTTTTTTTTTTTTTTAAATCGATATCAAACTAATATATGTGATGTAAATATATAGCCATAGATATGTATATAAAAGCGTTTGTCCAGACTAACTGTATGATTTAATGATTGATTGCCGATCAAGACTATGTTGTAACTTTGCAAAGCAAACTGGACAGCCTATAGCTAAATACTCCTACTCTCTCTCTTTTTCTTTCTCTATTTTTCTCTCTGTCTCCCTGTCTCTCTCCTTCTGTCAGCGGGTGACTAATTTTGCTCTACTCTGTTTATACAATGGGTGCAGCAAAAAATTGCTCGAAATAAAAAGATATAAAATTTTATTTTTGTTTTTCTTTTATCTTTTATCTTAGGGTTATAGCATTGTTCAACCAACTTCGTATGGGCTCACTCTCACTCTCTCTCATTCTCTTTCACTGTCCTTTTTTCTGTTTGTCATAAATTTTTTCCCTGCGGACTAAACTCTTTATTTGAAGCGTTGTAATGTGAGAGTCACATCCTCTACAATTTCATGGTAAATATTGATTTTTTACTTATTAGCGTGCTTTGCACAATAAAATTATTAAAGAATTACAAAAATTAAAAGCTTGATTTTGTCTACCAAATAGCTTTTTATTAAAGGCCATTCAGTTGGAGTAAAGCTATTAGATATGTTGGCCCACGTAGCTAATTTTACGGACAGGTTGAGGCTCACAATGCTGGCAACATAATTCAATTGGATTTGCGAAGACTTTTGGCGCTCAAGGCCTTCACATGAAACCGTGTGGTTGAGCTGGCCAATTCGAAGAGGTAAAGCCTCACACGCGTCCTATATGTGTTTAACTTAAAGATTTGTTTAGGCTCAAGCTGTCATTGTTTGCCGTTTGAAAGTGGATACTGGCCGAAAGCTGAAAGTTGATATCAAATATATTTAATCAGAGAAAAATTCCAGCTCGTCTGCGAGCCAACTTTTTAATTGTTTGGAACATGCGGTCGGATATAACTAACTTTGAAGCAATTAAAAAGCGTGATTAATGACTATCATAAGCTTATTTGTGTTTTATAATGAGTGCGCATTATCATGTTTGCGGCAGCATTGTAATATGTCCAATGAGGGCCGAAAACAAAATTCAATTAGGCAGATACGCGTATAATTTGGCGTAATATTTACCGAACATAATTTGCCATTGCCAAAAAGACGACAGTTCTACAAATGAGTCCGCCGCAACTAGGCAGCATTATCGTTGGAGATTTTTCAATTAAAATTGCAGTTGCCTGTTGTAGCACTAATAACAAAAACAATAACAGCCACAACAGTTGCACTATGAGTGACACTTCCATGCGGCAAAAATGAACTAAATAAGAGAAGAAACAAATGGAATGCTAAATGAAATGCTGCTCGAAACAAATTCGACGTTATCTGTGCCGCATAATTTCACATTCAATATTACAAATTTGCAGTATCAACAGAACGTAGAGAGCGAAAGAGCAGGCGGCACATGCGGCGTATGCGTTACGCAGCAAATAAAATCACAGAAAAATGGCGTCTAAAATATTATACAAGAGTCTATGCATGTGTGTATGTGTGTGTGTGAGGATGTGTATGTGGGTATAAAAAATCACGTATAATTCCAATTTTTCTTTCCGTCTATATACAAACAATTTACGGAACTTGAGTTTAAGTAAACCAAACTGTATATATACATATATATATATATATATATATATATATATATATATATATATATATATATATATATATATATATATATATATATATATATATATATAAATATATATAAAATATATATATATATATATATATATATATATATATATATATATATATATATATAAGTATGTGTTAGTTATGTTTGTGTTTGTATACTGTGCTTGCTGGCTGTAAGCATCTCACTTGCCACAACTGCCACATCAGCTCGCTTTAAGCTTCAATTTGCTGCATAAAAATATTTTATTGTTGCCTTGGTGACTTGCTTTTGGCTAGCTGCGGCTGCTTTTGGCCATCTGGTATTCGGGTGTTCGAGTATGCGGGCCCTGCTGCATTTAACAAGCTTTGCATTGTGCTTTGATTACACTCGCATTGTTGTTGTTGTTGTTGGTGGTGGTGGTGTTGTTGCACTGGCTTTTGGCAGCCGCATTTCTGTTTTCCATTGCCGTCTTCGAGTTGAATCAAGTTGCCGCGTTTCCGGCACCCTTTGTCCCCCTCCCCCGTTTATTTGAACCGTCAGCAGTCAGCAGCCAAGTTTTTTCCGCCGGAAAACGCAGATTCCGTAGTTTTCTTTTTTATAAATTCCCAATTGTGCGCGGCAAAAAATCGTGTGGCAAAAAAGTGCCAGTCAACAAAATGGGCGGTTATTTTGACAGCATCCAGCACCCGGAAGCAGGTGTGGCGAGGCGACACGTGGACGCTTGGCTGCCATTCGTAGTGGCCTTGATGCGACGGCTATGTGTCAAGCATTGGCACTCAGTTGGTACACTCCGTATCCAAGTTATGCTACCCTTGTGATTGTTACCTGCAGACAGCATTATCCCAAGGATGATGCATTCCTCTTTGGATAATGGCCAATGTACTGTAGATAGAGTAGACCAAATTGCCTCTTTGTTATATGTATCTGTTGTATGTAACATATTTATAATCAATCAGTTTATCAATAGACGTATATATATGCCTCGTTTTACCACTCAAATATATTTAATACTTTTTAATATTTTGCCAAGGGTATCTGCTTAGCCAATCAATGGGCCATATCATGTTGCTTTCGACGCACTTTTGGCTGCCCGTTATACAAGTATGTAAAACAAGCCGCACATGTAAGGCAACAACAGCAACAACAACAAACGAGCGTGACATGTGTACTCCATTTATTTTTATCTGCCATTCGCTTCTCATCTCTGCTTTAAATTTTAATGAAATTGTTAGCTGAATCTTCACTTAGCTCATGTTAGCAATTTTCCTGTGGGTGGATGAGTGAGTGTTTGGGTGTGGGAGATTGTAATATTTGCTTTTTATGCACGTTGGGACGTTGGTTTGGCAATCTGAAACCAAAGATTGTGAAACAACAGACATTGTTAATTTCCGCGTGCTTTCTGCGCTGCGGCCTTAATCTGCTGATTCGATACCCTGGAGATGGAGATATGTAAGTCAGGGAACTAAACATCTGTGAATATCATGAATATCATGAGCAACAGTCTAATCGTCGAGATTTTAATTTATAAATACTAAAAGTTAAATATTACTCCTTGTTCATATAGATTAGAACCCAAAATAGAGTCTGCTGCCTTGTTCATTTCATCAACAACCTCGAGTTAATAGCAAGATTCTTATATATAGTGAAGCTTTTCGTAAACAGATTAGAAGACCATCAAAAATAGTTGGCTTTAACAGGTTCTAGTATTCACGTACGTATGCTGAAACGAATGCACCCCTTAGGTCATCATTTCAGGGCAATATCAAATTAAATAATTCACACAAAATATTACCTAAAATTTACCTTTTATCCACCTTCACCTTTGTATACAAAATTGTTGCCTTAAAAGATAGTCGCAAAGATAAAAAATCGTTTTCGATGTCAAATACAGCAATTACTTTCTATATGACTTCCAGGTATGAAACCTTCAAGGCAATAATAAATATTTTTTTTAAATTAATTAAAATTGATGTCAATTTGAAGCTTAACAAAATTGCGCTTTTTATGAGAATTTACAAACGTTTAATTGAATTTTCTTCATTTTAAAATGTACAGCGCCTTCAATGACCAGCATTCATCATCAGCCAGATACAAATTGTTTGAACACCCATAGACCTTGCTTTAAGTCCCCCTTTGCCTTTTCACATAGATTTCTAAATTAATTTATTTGGTCTGCTGCTGGTAATAAAAAATAAGTGAATGCATCCTTTTTAATTTAATTTCAGCTTTAGATTTTCGCTTTCATTTACGAATTCGCTCGCAAAGCATTTTTATTTAGCGGCCTTTGTATCCATTTACTGAGAGGTTAGTTGGGGCAGGGTTTTGCTTGAATTTTGGAGCGTAAATATATGCACCATGAATATGTCGGCCATTAATTAAAAGCGACTCCACCCGCTTGACCATTTTGTGGTCGTGTTTAGTGGACATAGATGGTGGAAAATCTGACTACATGGCTCGACGCTTACGGCGCACGAAACTAACCATAACATTTATGGGTAGCTGCAGCACTCGAGAGAGCATGTCAAACATGTGCTCTTAATGTTAATGTGCCTTTAAAATGATTTTATGCTGCAAATTGAGTTGTAATGTTCTATCTAATGCAATGCCTTAGATCAGTATAAACAGAGCTTGGAACGAGGAGCTATATAGATAATGTTTGGTGTTTCATATATTGCCCAATCTAATGAAATCTTCACAGTTGGCGGTTCAATGTCATATGGCTCGCAGAGTAGTTATGCGGAGCAATCAAAAAGTGAAGCCGTTTAACCCTTCTATTGGCCATGTAAGGGCGGTTTTAATGTCAATTGTTCTTATCCGATATAATTCAAATTTCATTCATATACTTTTATACCCTGAGGCCATTGAAACTGGGAAATCAGGGTTTAATGGTTTTGTGAAAATGTTTATAACAGGCAGAAGGAGGCGTGCCACACCCCATAAAGTATATATATTCTTGATCAGCGCGACAAGACGAGTCGATATAGCCTTATCCGTCGTTCCCTCCGTCCGTGTGAACGCTGTACAACGTAGAGTCTTGAAATCTTACATGAATACTCGTTAATACCATAGGCTGCACAAATTTATCAAAGTTTTCCGATAACACATTCCATTTCGATTTTATGAGCATTTATTGATAATTTTAATGTGATTTTAAGGCGTAGTTCGTACATCGTACATCAGAAAGACGAAGAGCTGAAAAAGAGTAAGTGTTCTGAAGAGGACATGTTAGTTTGCATTTGTATGCAGCAGAGGCAGCAGAAAATACTCCGATTGGTCGCTAACTGATAGAAAGTTTAGCCTTACGCAAACTCGGAGAGAGGCTTAACAGTTGAGGCTCAAGAGTTGAGCTTAACTTGAGTGGAGCTGTGACTGCCCTATATAAAGGAAAGCCTGCTGCAGCGCAGCTTCAGTCGCATTCCTCATCTTTTGGTGGTCAGTCTTCCAGTGCATCGCGGTGCTTCTCCTCTTCTTCTGTATGTTGGAAAGTATTAAAATTTGTAAGTATGTTAAGCGAAAATGTAAAAGTTATACTTTGAATGTTTATTTAATGTAAATATATTGAAAATTGAAATATTATTAATTATTATAACGATCATTTATCAAATGTAAAGTGATTCTTCATATGTACATATATCAAGGACTTTATCAGTCCGTATCTACTTTAAGAATGATTGAAATATTGGCGCTTCACAGGGCTCTAGGTATCTCCTAGTCGAGCAGTCTCAACTAGAGCCTCTTACTTGTTTCAAAATCTTATAGTCAAATTTTTCTTCTTTGCATTCCTGATCTCGGATACAACTACTATATTCTCGCATCACTATATATCAGTATTAAATATAAGATGAAACAAGTACGAAAACTCTAGTCGGAGGTGCCCGTCAGATTTGCATTGTTTAATACGATATTATAGCTTGCATATAACATTAAATTTTCCAAAATTAAATTAAAATTTTGAAATTTTATTCAACTAGAATGTATGTAAATCAAAAATAAATAAATAATTAAATAAAAAAACAAAAAAAAACAAACGAGTAAGAACGTTGCCTTAGGGCGAGACCTAAAGCGTGATACTCGTTTCCCACAGGGGCATCTGGTATTTTAAATTAATTAATTTATCTCAAATTTTGCATTTATATAGATTCATGTGAATTTTATGCAATTTCAATTTTTGCAAATATAACTATGTGAATGAATTAGAATTTTTATAAAATGTAAAAAATTCAATAGAATCATATGCTGAAAGTTTCATCAAGTTCCGTTAAGTCAGTCGCAATCTATTAAACAAAACGTTTGGCCAATTATGACACGCACGCGTTAAGCAGCGACAGCAAAATACATTTACATTTACACATATGTATGTATGTACATTGCAACGTGCAAGCGCGTTTGCTTATGCATGGTCACAAATAAATTCAGCGCCATTCATTCTAGCATATTCTTCAACCAAAATTGTTATTGAGTTGTGCTTGCATTTTCAGCCGCTTCTTTAGTTTTGTATTTGTCAAATATCGCCCTTTATACGCATACATTCAACCGACCAACGTTTTTGTATGTACACATATAAATACATACGTTCATATACGCGCATTTTAGCATTTTCTAAGAATCACAATTGCGATTGATTTATGTTTATATTGTGTTTGCATTAACAGCAGCTTCTATAGTTTTGTATTTGTCAAAAGTCGCCCTTGTAGTGAAGTAGTTTCGGATTTGCCAACAGACAATGCAAAACTTATGTGGCGCAGCAGGTAGATGAAAAGCGTGTAAGCAAAAGGGTCCGCGTTCGAGACGCGGCGGCGACGGCATGAAAATAGTTGCGCAGCTGTTCGTGCCTACATACATACATACCTGATGGGACCTATCGTCAATTTTTTTGTGTGTGAATAATTTTGTTCGGACTAAGTCGATTACACAAATATCGGTTTTTGATATTTAAATTTTTTGTCAGGGTCACGCACACAAAAAGAAAATAACATAACTGACCTAGACTATACGAAAAATGATAATTTTAGCAGATAAATTATTTGCAGAACTTCAACATTAAATCGAATTACATATATTTCTCAGAAATGCCGTTTGTCGTCTTAGCAATTCTTATTAAGCTTATTTATATAGGTGGCACAGGCATATGAATTTTGCAGCTGGGCGTGGCAAATTTTGCTGCCAATTTGCCACGCCCCCAGTAGGCGTAGACATATCATATTTGGCAAGTTCCTAGAAAGAGTTTAAGGTAACGTAACTGCAAAGTTTGGATGCTTACACTCCAAAAATGTGAAAGTTACAGGGTATTTTTTCGATATACCACGCCCCCAAAGGGGCGTAAGATTTATTTTTGGGGAATCAATAGAGGAGGCCCCCAGTAACACAAACATCCAATTTTGAACCGTCTAGCTCTAAAACTGTAGGAGCTATACGCTTTTTGCGATTTGCCAGGCCCTCTGAAGGCGTAGGTATGTGCGCCATATCTTTTTGATCTTGGGTTGCTTATCCGAGTATATATATCAAATTTCAAGTCTCTAGCATCAATAGTGCTCAAAATATAGCTGATCTTGTAAAATCACTACATATTCAGATCCGATTTGCCACGTCCCCAGTGGGCGTGGACATAAAATCTTTTTATCAATCTTTATAGAATCAAAGCGTTAAGATACGTGCCAAATTTCAGCATTCTAGCTTTAAAACTGTAGAAGTTACAGTTTTCCCGATTTGCCACGCCCCCAATGGGCGTAGATATATCCGCTATATCTTTTTGAACTTGGGTGGTCAACGCAAGTATACATTCCAAATTTCAACTCTTTAGCTCTTCAACTAATATGATTTCTTAACTATGGGCGCAACCATTTTCCGATTTGCCACGCCCCTAGTGGGCGTATCCGGAAAATCTTGACACTTTATAATTCGAGGGTATACACGAGTATATGTTCCAAATTTCAAGTGTCTAGCTTCAATAGCGTAGAAATAAAAAATATTGTATTCATACGGACAGACGGACAGACGGACGGACAGCAAGACGGACATTTCACAAAACCAATATACTCTTTTTCCCTTTGGGAAACGAGTATCAAAACATCACCGCACCTGGATTCGAGCCTGCATCTATTTACTACATATATAACGTTAGAGCGCATCATCTCAACTATCACAACCACCTCATCTTTATAAATTAAAAAAAAAAATTTAAAAAGTTACGCTGTTGTCACTGAGTTTCGAACTCAGGACCTTTCGTTAACGCGCTTTGCGTCTACCCACTACGCCACACCAGTATTGCATAGCTTGTTGGCAAAACGCAAAGTAGTACTACAAGGGCGATATGTGACAAATACAAAACTAAAGAAGCTAAAGAAGCAAATCAATCGCAATTGTGATTCTTAGAATATGGTGAAATGTGCGCATATGAACGTATGAGTATGTGTACATACAAAAACGGTGGTCTGTTTGAATGTATGCGTGTAAAGGACGATATATGGCAAATACAAAACTACAGAAGCGGCTGAAAATCCAAAAACAATTCAAACACAGATTTGGTTGAAGAATATGCTAGAATGGATGGCCTTGAATGTATTTGTGCATATGCATAGTAGACGGGCTTGCACGTTTCCATGTATGTGTATTTGTAAATGTTTTTTGCTGCGCGTCGCTGCTTGCCACGTGCGTGGGATTATTGCCCAAACGTTTTGTTTAATAAATAGGGACTGACTCAACGGAATTTGATGAAACTTTCAGCATATGATTCTATTGAATTTTTTACATTTTATAAAAATGCTAATTTATTCACATGGTTATATTTGCAACAGACTCTCAATGGGTGTTTGTCGGCAGGGGGGGGGGGGTTAATTAGTAAAAAGAGCCGGTATCCAAAATATAAAAAAATACAAATTGCATAAAATTCACATGAATCTATATGCAAAATTCGAGGGGTCTGGGTCTAAAGGTGTGGGAGATATAATTCTATAACCTGTTTTCGATAAGGTTTAAAATCGATAACAAAACAACAAAAATAGGTATCGTTTTTTGGTAACAAACTTGACCTGCGCGTGCTATCCACGGACCCAACAATAAAAAAATTCAAGTCTCTAGTTTGTCTAGATGCTTCAATTGACGCGTTCAAGCATACGGATGGACGGACAGACGGACGGACAGACAGACGGACAGGGCTAAATCGACTCAGCTCGTTGCCCTGATCAAGAATATATATACTTTGTGGGGTCTGACACGCCTCCTTCTGCCTGTTACATACATTTAACAAAACCATTATACCCTGATTTCCCATTTTCGATGGGCTCAGGGTATAATTATTATTTTGCTCAAAGAAAGATTTCATAGTCATAGAAAAATATTTAACAAATTCAAAAAATAAATTAGTTTAAATAAATAATGAATTAAATAAATTAAATTAATATACAATTATTGAGTAAATAATTGTATTTGTAATGCAATCAACAGAGTATTTGAATGAATACACAGACTGTGTTGAGGTTAGGCTTAGATACGCCGACTCATGCATAATTTCAACTCTTAAATCTAATATATCTATCGCTGAGTTTGTAAGGCTCAGCATCGTTGAGTGCGTAGAAGAGATGTTTACATTTATGTATTTTTCTACGTTCATGCCTGAACAGTACTAATATATTTAAAGAGTGTTGAAATATATTTATATCAATATATTTACTGAATTCAACTTAAGACAGCAGCAAATAACTGTGATTGCTTAAATATCTTTTAATTAAAAGCGCATACCTCTTGCGTCTATCATCTTCTATCTTCTTCTCATACTATTTTCTTCGTATTAGTGTTGCCATAGTTTTATAATTGTATAGCTAGAATTCTACAAGGCTCGACAAAGCGTCTCAATGTGAAGTTCTTATGCGCCTTTACATAGGAATATGTTTATTGTTAAAACGAAATATGATACTAATATATCTGTAATAATATATCTGTTCAATTTTTACAACACAGATTAGGTTAACTGTTAACTTCAAGTTTTCGTAAGTATATGGTGTTTCATTTTCATATTTCCACAGGGATATTCAATTTTCGCCATACTGACGGCAGATAAGTTATAATACAACTACAAATTAAATGCTCTTATCAATGATACACTTACTATCCTCAAGGTCAAAACGATTTGTCAGTGCCATACCAGTTGCTGCAGTTGCAGCTGCAACCAAATCTTGGCCAGTGTCACGTGAGCAACAAAATTGCATTTCAGTGCCAGAGCAGTTCACCCTGGGACAAGTTGGACCAGTGGTCCAACTGGCCTGACGTACGTGTGACATAACGCAGCGCATGCATTGCCATTCGCTGCACATGGCCGTCATAAATAACAATCGAGACTGAGTGAAAGGAAATGCAGTTCATAGCGAGCCACCGATAAAACACAAACGTTACTCGATATTCCAAGCGAAATGTGAAACAGCAAAATGGGAATTGGGGACAGCACTGAGGCAGTCTTAAATATTTTTGTTGGCAATGCGAAAAAGCTGATGGCAGCAGCCACTTGCCACGCGCTCTTAATAGTTTTAAGCCTGCAACTGGTGTGTCGCGCGTGTCGCCAACTTAAAAACGTTGTCAGAAATGGTGAGACTCAGCTTTGCCTCAAAACACCTTTTACGACCTGTTAGCCCCGCCTTTTGCCCATTTGCCAGCTCGCCATATAGTGTTGCCCCGTTGCAGGCAGGCAGGATTAAAAGGGAACACTTTATCATTAAGAGCTCGACAGGCAACGAAATAAGTTTCGCTGGCAGCGCAGCTTTCCACTCGCACAAGGACGAGCTCGAGGTCGTGGACAGGCGACAGACTAGACCAACATTTAAATTGGTTTGGCTTGAGTGCGGCACGCGTCAACTCTTAAAAATAAGCTGAACGGATTTAAAAAATAATTATGAATAAAATGCCAAATTTAAGTGGACAGAGGAGGGAGAGAGAAAGAAAGAGAAAAAAAAGGCGGAGCAGAGTACACACTCGAGCAAAGCAACCAATTTAAATATGGTCGGAGAAAAGACTTATTGATTATATACCAAATATAATCAAACACATAGATGAACCCCATCATAATATTAAATTAAATATCGTATACATTTTCAAGCAACATCAACAGCCGACTAGAGTGCTATACTTGAAAAGGTATCCACAAAGTAATCAGCCACATAAGCTGCTGCTCTTATTTATTGGGAAAGGCAATGGTATGCGATGACTAAACTCCCTAGGGGCTCCTTTTGTGGGCTGGTCTTATAACCAACAGACAGCACAGAGCCTTAGTAAGTCCATAGACAGCTTAACATTGTATATGAATGAAGAATAAGCTATTTCAAAAGAAAAACAAATAAATAGTAATAAATATATTGCAATGGAGTAAAAAACAAGTAAGAAAGCTCTAGGGGATCCCCTAAACCTCGTCCAATCTGCGATTTTTGTTTACTACAAGGGATCTACCTATCAAATACAAAACTAAAGAGGTGGTTGAAAATATAAAAACAATATAAACACAAATCAATCGCAATTATGATTCGTAGAATATGGTGAAATGCGCGCATATGTTCGTATGTGTAAGGGTACACATGTGTGCTGTTGTTCGTCTCTGCTTTCCGAGTGCGTATTTGCACTGACCTGTAAATGGTGGTTTGGTAAAATTTGGATTCAGTGTCCAACATATAACATAAATTAAAATGGTAAAATATTACATGAATTTATGTATATGCAAAAATTTGGGAACTCTAACTCTAGAGATGCGGAGTTATAATTATTAACATTATTAACATTACAATAAAACAAGTAAGAGTGCTCTAGTCGAGACTGCTCGACTAGGGGATACCCTGAGCCCTGTGAAGAGCCAAATATCAAATCGTTCTACGCATCTTTTATGCATGCATATAAACAACACATACACACACACACACACACACACACATATGCACGCAACCGTATCTGATGACGCGGCGCTTGTCATAGCCGGCATGACGCCACTGGAGGACTTGGTCGCCGAAGCTGTGGAGCGGAGCACAAACGAGCTTGTGCGACGAGACACGGCCAGGGCAAACAGCATTGCACGATGGCAAACAAGGTGGAGCAGCTCGACTAAGGGGCGTTGGACTCACACGCTCATCCCGGAGCTGGAACCGTGGGTCAACCGGAAGCATGGCGAGATCAACTTCTATCTCTCGCAGATCCTCTCTGGTCATGGATGCTTCAGGAGCTATCTGAAGCGGTTTGGCCATGAGGAAACTGAAGAATGTTCCTGGTGTGGTCAAGGACTTGTGGAAAACGCCAGGCACGTCCTGTTTGAGTGTGGGCGTTTCCACGAGGAAAGGCGGCGTCTGGAAGAAGCAATAGGCCGCCCCATCGGGGTGGAAAACCTAACAAGGACAATGCTTGAGTCGGAGGTAGCTTGGAACCTTATAAGCTCCTTCGCGGCTACAATCATGCTGGAGCTCCGCAGAGTGGAGCGAATAAGAAGGAGGGCTGCACCGGTTTAAGGTAGTGCAAAGCGCTTGCGAAGCAATGCTCTCCGTCAGTCCCGCAAGCAACGTTCGCTACCCTAAACCTTAGATCTTATTATACATAAGCTAATAATTAAAAAAATTGTAAGATTAAGAATTCATTTAATAGTAGCAAATAAATCGAATATAAAAAAAAAAACAAGTAAGAAAACTCTAGTCGGAGGTGCCCGACTAGGAGATACCCTCAGCCCCGTCCGATTTGCATTGTTTAATACGCTATATAGCTTGCATATAATATTAAATTTTCCAAAATTAAATTATAATTTTGAAATTTTATTCAACTAGAATTTATGTAAATAAATAATTAAATAAATAAACAAATTGTAAAAAACAAAAGAAGATAAACAAACATCACCGCACCTGGACTCGAACCTGCATCTATTTACTACATATGTAACGTTAAAGCGCGTCATCTCAACTAGCACGACCACCTCATGTTTATAGATTTAAAAAAAAAATTAAAAAAGTTACGCTGTCGTCACCGGATTCGAACTCGGGACCTCTCGTTCACGCGCTTCGCGTCTACCCACTACATCACACCAGTATTGCGTAGATTGTTGGCAAAACGCAAACTAGTGCTACAAGGGCGATATGCGACAAATACAAAACTGAAGAAGCTAAAGAAGCAGATCAATCGCAATTGTGATTCTTAGAATATGCTGAAAAGCGCGCATATGAATGTATGAGTATGTGTACATAAAAAAACGGTGGTCTGTTTGAATGTATGCGTGTAAAGGGCGATATATGTATGACAAATACAAAACTAAAGAAGCGGCTGAAAATGCTCAGAAGCGGCTGTGCACATGCATAAGCAGACGCGCTTGCACGTTTCAATGTATGTGTATGTGTAAAGGTTTTTTGCTGCGCGTCGCTGCTTGCCACGTGCGTGTGATAATTGGCTAAACGTTTTGTTTAATAAATCGGAACTGACTTAACGGAATTTGATGAAACTTTCGGCATATGATTCTATTGAATTTTTTACATTTTATAAAAATGCTAATTTATTCACATGGTTATATGTGCAACAGACTCTCAATGGGTTTTTGATGGCATGGAGGGGGGGGGGGGGGGGTTAATTAGTAAAAAGAGCCGGTATCCAAAAAATAAAAAAATAGAAATTGCATAAAAATCACGTGAATCTATATGCAAAATTTGACGGATCTAGCTCTAAAGGTGTGGCAGATAGAATTTTATAACCTGTTTTCGATAAGGTTTAAAATCGATAACAAAACAACAAAAATAGATATCGTTTTTTGGTAACAAACTTGACCTGCGCGTGCTATCCACGGACCCAACAAAAAAAATTCAAGTCTCTAGCTTGTCTAGATGCTTCAATCGACGCGTTCAAACATACGGACGGACGGACGGACGGACAGACGGACAGACAGACAGACGGACAGGGCTAAATCGACTCAGCTCGTCGCCCTGATCAAGAATATATATACTTTGTGGGGTCTGACACGCCTCCTTCTGCCTGTTACATACATTTAACAAAACCATTATACCCTGATTTCCCATTTTCAATGGGCTCAGGGTATAAAAAAAACATATGCACGCAAGCATAAGCGCGCGCTCTGCCAACTGCGCAGTTGACGCAGCGACTGCGCTTGGGCTGCAATGTGGGCATTACTATGGGAATTTAATTGTTTAATAACTTTTTTTAGCGATGGACTAAGTGCATCAAACTTTCACAGCTTATTAACGGCATTCATATGTATGTATTTGCCAAAGCAAAACTCTTTAGTATTTGATTTGCGCTTTTTACAAATAGGGGGCTATTGGGGGCGAATGGGGCGTGGCATCCAAAATCTAAAGATTACGTAATCTCCGTATTCATTGCACGCAACTACACAGCAAATTTGAAATCTCTAGCTCAAACGATGTACAAACCACGCCTTAAAAACACATTAAAATTATCGATAAATGATCATAAAATCGAAATGGAATGAGTTATCGGAAAAATTTTATTATCTTGTGCAGCGTATGGTATTATCGAGTATTCATGTAAAATTTCAAGTCTCCACGTTGCATACTTAAAAATATCTCAGCGTTCACACGGACGGACGGACGGACGGACAGACGGACGGACGGACAGACGGACAGGGCTATATCGACTCGTCTTGTCGCGCTGATCAAGAATATATATACTATATGGGGTGTGGCACGCCTCCTTCTGCCTGTTACATACATTTTCACAAAACCATTATACCCTGATTTCCCATTTTCAATGGGCTCAGTGTATAACAAGTAAGAGTGCTCTAGTCGAGACTGCTCGACTAGGGGATACATTGAGCCCTGAAGAGCCAAATATCAAATAATTCTACGCTTTTTTATGCATACATACAAACAACACATTCGCACACATATGCACGCACGCGGAAGCGTGCGCTCTGCCAACTACGCAGTGGACGCAGCGACTGCGCTTGGACTGCAATGTGGGCATTACTAATTGTTTAATAACTTTTCTTAGCGCATGCAATGGCATACCCTGAGCCCATTGAAAATGGGAAATCAGGGTATATTGGTTTTGTGAAAATGTATGTAACAGGCAGAAGGAGGCGTGTCACACCCCATAAAGTATATATGTATATTCTTGATTAGCGCGACAAGACGAGTCGATATAGCCCTATCCGTCTGTCCGTCCGTCCGTCCGTGTGAATGCTGAGATATTTGTAAGTACGCAACGTAGAGACTTGAAATTTTACATGAATACTCGATAATACCATACGCTGCACAAGATTATAACATTTTTCCGATAACTCATTCCATTTCGATTTTATGAGCATTTATCGATAATTTTAGTGTGTTTTTAAGGATTGGTTTGTACATCTTTTGAGCTAGAGACTTCAAATTTGCTGTGTGCTTGCTTGTAATTAATACGGAGATAACGTTATCTTTAGATTTCGGATGCCACGCCCCATTCGCCCACAATAGCCCCCTATTTGTAAAAATCGCAAATCAAATACTGCTTTGGCACATACAGACATATGAATGCCATTAATAAGTTGTGAAAGTTTGATGCACTTAGTCCATCGCTAAGAAAAGTTATTAAGCAATTAAATTCCCATTGCAGCCCAAGCGCAGTCGCTGATTCAACTGCGCAGTTGCAGAGCGCGCACTAATGCGAGCGTGCATATAAATGTGTGTGTGTGTTGTTTATATACATGCATAAAAGATGTGTAGAATGATGATATTTGGCTCTTCACAGGGCTCAGGGTATCCCCTAGTCGAGCAGTCTCGACTAGAGCACTCTTGTTTATTTTTGCTCTCTTTTTATGCATAACCTGCTGTCGATAACTGATGTGCTAATTACCTGTGACCTATTGACTGTTAAAATAAATGACTGGCCTTTTTTAATGATAAATGATCTATTTAAAGTACATCAACATATTCTTTTATGAATTAGCTCTGTTTTTAAATGTATCTGTCAACTGCTGACCGTTTGGCCCCTACCGAAGTGCAATCTGCATAATCTTTCAATTTACTGCTGGCTGTCAACTTCACAGCGCTACGTGACCGGATTTCGTTTCAAACAGCGCTTCGATGACGTGCTAGAAACTTTGTCAAGCACTTACACGAGACTTGGCCTTAATGATATACACAAATTTGCAGACGCCATCAAAATCTGCTTCAGCACGGCTTCAAGTGCAGGAGCAGCCGTGATTTATGACATCTGCTGATACGACTTACCTATCAGTTGTATTACAATATTATTAGCCTTTGGGATAAACTCGAAGTGAAACGCCGCTTGGGTTGAGATACATTTAATTTTATTTTACTTTTAAATTAATCTAATTTTCGTAGACAAATCAATTTTGCTCACACACAATTTGTAAGCTCTGGTCGTGTGCCCAAACTAGTACGCGTTGTACAATTGTATCTGATAGGGTAAAATCGTGGAGCAGCTAACATTAAAACTGTTTGAAATCCTAAAAACTAACTTGATTCTGGAGTGTCACTAACTGCTACACAGGTCGTCGAGTCCTGTAGAAGCGTGTCACGTTTTTCAATCGTTTAGATACATAACCGAAAAATAGAGTACTGTCTTACAGCCCTCTGTTTTGGTGGGAATAGTTCCCGAGTCGAAAATAATATATGGAAACAAACCAAACTACTTGGACTGCTCGGGGCAAGCCATTTGGTAAAGAAATTGGACTAGTGTGCGAGTCGGCCGTCCAGTCATGCGTCCGGCACCCAAATAGGGAATGAGACCAAACTTGCTCAGTAGTCCGGTACCATATGTGTCCAAATGGGCCCAGTCGCTGCAGGGCACCAGTTCGTGCAGAACGGCAGCCGCCAAACATGATGAGGCCTCGCCACAGCCGTCGTTCATCAAGTCGTAGCTCAGACATTCAGCCACGCGATCCTTGTAGAACCTCCACAGTGGGAAGCGCCACAATCGATCGCCCGTGAGTGAGCCGGCTCTTTGGAACTGCTTCCAAATATAGTGAGAGTTCGACCAAATACCGGTGGCCCCGCCGCCAACGGCTTTCTTGATGCCTGGACACATGGAGCCCACATCGACCACGAGTCGTGGCTTGTAGGTCAGCTGGCCATACAGCATGGGATCGGCTATGACAACGACGCCAGTTCGGCTCACGTTCCGCACGGCCATTGACTTGTTGTTGAGCAGGGTGACGACGTCACCCGGCTTGCACGACATGCCGGACGGCAGGTTCTCACACAACGGCAGGATGGCCGTTATATTAATTGGCAGGGAGAGAGCAGCAGCGGCCCGCATTGATGCCAGGATAACGCCAGCGCCTTGCAAATCACCGCGGAATTCGTCCATACCATCGCAATCACGAAGATTGATGCCGCCTGAATTAAATGTGATGCCTTGGCCCACAAGAAGGATAGGCTTGTCCTCTGGTGCTGTACCACAATAGGCAATCTCGAGCAGAACAGGCGGCTCACATGAACCCTTGGCTATCATGAGAAACGAGTTGAGGCGCTGCTGCTCAATCCACTCCATAGTGCGAACCTCGACCGTGATGCCGCATGGACACAGTGCGTCCACGGCAGCCTGCGCAAAGATGGTTGGCGTCATGCAGTTGGCCGGAGCATCGGACAAGCGTCTAGCCAGATTCTGTGCCTCTGCCTTGAACAAGCCTCGAGTCCACGAGTCCATATCGGGCGAGCCATACAGCTCCAGCTTGGGCACGATTTGCCTATATTTCTTCGATAGATTCTCATCGTACCGCCACACTGCTAGAGCGGCACCCTCCGCTGCCTGCTCCGGATAGTCCATGTTGTCCACGTGCACTTCTATGCACTTCATTGTCTGCAACGAATGGGCACCGATACCAGCGGCAACGCGGACATTTTCCATTCCCTCGTCCAGCATTTCCAGCTCGTTGAAGGCGATACCCTCGAGGCCCAGTCCCACGATGCAAATGGATCGGAAATCGACGTCCACATTGTTGAATACCTTGCCACGCCCCAATCGTCCCGTAATCTTCGTTTCGCATATCAACTCGGACAACTTGCCCTGCACGCGATCATCGAATTTCTCGCCAGCAGGAGTAAGTCTTGGTCCCTTGCCGCTCTCCTTCTCATAGAGTCCCAAGACAATGCCCTTGCCGCCTTGCTTATTAGCCTCGCAGGATGCGTACCGAAAAAATCCAGCGCGATTCAGGCATTTCGGGAGGAGTTGCCTTAGAAGTCTAGCCATTGATGGAGCATACAGCATTCTGAGTTGTCCACGAAATGGAAGCATCGGCTTATTCAATATAATATATTATATCTTTTCAAATTAATGGTTTTTTTCGCGATCACAAAAAAGTATTTGTTTTGAAACTTTTAGAATGAAATGAAAAATTTTTTTTTGAAAAAAAAAAATAAATAAATCGAAAGTGTAAAATAATAAATTTACTGGAGCACTGATTTACACGTAAAAAAACAAACGAATGACTACTGGAACATACAGAACAAAAATGTCTAACTTTGTGTGCTACTGAAAAGTAAATGAGAAACTGATTTAATAAATGTAAATAAAGAAGCTTCAAATATACAAAGCATACTAAGACAAAGGGCATATATCAAATTTAAAATAAAAATAAGATAAAATACTCCAACTCTTTTAACGTGATTTTTGAGGGTGCTCTAACTCTTCTAGGAATATTGAAACAATTTAAACAAATAATTTAAAATATGAGAATAGAAGAAATTTAAGCTGATGTTGCTTTATCCACCTAAATACAGCATATCTAATATGGCCGAACTTTTCTATTGTACACTATTCTTTATTTAATAAGATTTCTTCAAAATAAACATGTTGTAGGCAGACAGACTAAAACTATATAGATAGATCGTGCATACTTTCAAATCTCTACCGTATAAAACAATTGATTACGGAATAGCATACTTGCTTACGATTAAAATTCTATTTTTCAATCAGTTTTCTCATATGAGCTAATGGCTTGTCTGCAGCGTTAAAGATATAACCCCATTAGAAGCATATATGGAATAGACTACAAGTAACGGTATTGTGACTTTCTATACAAATAAAGATTGACTATACAAGTGTAGATTACACAGCTCTCCCATTTAACCCTACTCCAATATCAAGAATCTAATAGCTATGTCACCACTAAACTAATTAAAGAATATATGCTTTTCCTGATTTATTTATGTAAAATATGGGTTGCTGTGTCTTTTACAAATACAGATATTCCCTATACTTTTTCAGACACCGGATTCACCGTTGGTCTCTGAGGATTGATTTAGAATACACTATTTAGTCTGTCGATTATGCGACGGATCAAAGCTATGGATGACTATATATAAACACAATAGTAGTATCTGTCTAGGTAGGTCCATCAATCTATATGTCAACATATCTACATATCTATATATTTATCTATCAATCTACATATATCCACCTATCATTCTAGCGAAATTTTCGCACTTTCAGACTTACCAGCTACTCAAAACGAAGAACAATCACGGGAAAAATTGCTTCCAGTGTGCGCTTTTAATGTAAGGCCACGATAATGATGTTCGTATGCCTTGGTAACCAGTTGCGTGATTCTTCAACGTATCCGTAACGGAGTAATTTACAGAAGAGCGGAAGAGTGTGCCTCACAGCAACAGCCCGGAGTTTGTAATTGTTTAAGTTTTGATAAATTTTTTTGTAGGAAATGTTTTCAAACATTTCATCTGAATACTGAATTGACATTGAACTAACATATTTGTCAAGGTTGCTATGTCCGGAAACATTTTGAATTTGAATTTATATAAATTGCAGGAATTATGAAGAAAATAAGCACTGAGTCATTAACAAATCATCATTTGTTGTCCATAAAAATGAAGAGCTCTATGCTGCTGATGAAGATGAATTCCTAAAGTTGAGACAGCTGCCTTCGGCTTATGTTAGAATAATTGTCAAAACGTTGGGAAAGTTTTTTGTGGGTGGAAAGAAAAAGTAGACATTTCCCTGGTGACCGAAAAGTTTTGCCAACATTAACTGCCCGCCAGCACAGAGGAAAGAATAAAGTTCATAAAACATGGAAGAGTACTTTAAAATTTGTTTTCGTTTAATTTGCAATATGCGTATTTATTACGTAACTTATGTGAAGTGTACATAGAATTTTGATCCATTTGCAGCTCCCATTTACTCATCTTTGACTAATAAATTCGTCTCGTAGTTAATGTAGTTCGCGTGGGACGCAGTGAGAGACACGAAGGCTCCAGTGAAGTTCAGCAAGTATGGTCCAATAATGCTCGACAGTAATCGTTGCAGGAACAGCAGCTGAACACGGACATAGAGCAGAAACACTTCCGGCGCCGAGGTGCAAAAGTGTTTCATGATCAGGTTCAGTTGGATATAATTGCAGAATTCATTCAACAGGAAGGTCGACAGCCAGGGCGTACTAAACCAGGCGAAGACGCGCTTTGGAAACAGCTGCCAACTGGAAGGAGGCTTCTCTCTGCTGCGCAACCAATTCAATTTAACCTCGGTTGCTGCAGAGATCCTAAGGGGACCATCGACCTTAAGCTTCTCTGCAAAAGTACGTCCTCTCCGCCTATCGACCTCCCGTTGACAGAGCCAGACCCCGAACACAAACAGCAAGGAATTCATGAATGCCTGCCAGAGCATTGTGTGATGGTATTCATAGCCCACGTAGAGGTTCAATTTACGTGTGAGCCGTAAATTGATTGTCTTGATACTCGCATGGGCCTCGATGGAGGGCTTCAAATGGGCACAGATGTGCAATAGTGTTAAAGCCAAAAGTAAACAAACATATGAAAATTTTGACAACATTTTATTAAACGTTTCCAAAGAGATTTAAAAAGGTTTCAGTTCTGACTGTCAGTTTTTATTTCAGTCTACGTTGACTTTGTTTCCGCCTCCTGTGCTGCATCATCGTGTGCACGGCCATCAGCTTATTTTCCCTGGAACAGTGTTTTAACAATATACCCTGTAATTTCGTTGACCATGTTATCACGGTTTCGTTTGGTGACATGGAAAATTATAGAATCAGGTGAACTTCTTATATCTTCAACAATCGCAATGGGTTGACGGGTTTGAGAAGGTATAGTTGCTATCATGGGTTGGTGCTGATTGCGTAGTTTTTGAACGGCAGTTTCAAAGCGTTTGCTCAGCAATTCCATTTTGCCGATTTCATCAATTACGATCAGCTGTTGTGGGGCGGAGAGCGAAGGCGAAGGTAAAGCGGACTCTAAGAGAGGCAATGCTATGTTCTCCAAATCCGTAACGTAAACAGCATATTTGCCCACCTTGGGTCGACGTGTGCTATCCGTTAGATTCTCACGTGCCAAAATTCCACGTGCACCGTTCAAGGAAACCACATCGAAGCCAATTCGCTGGCCACACGCTCGAACCTCTTCTGTGTAGAAGCCTGACAGCTTGCAGCATTCGCCCAATTTGCGGCATATATTACGAATTAATGTTGTCTTGCCGACTCCTACGGTAATATATTCAGTTTAAGAGTCACATATTTATAAATTTAGTGTTTACCTGGTGGTCCAGTTATAATAAAAGCCGTTATTTTGCGACTTTCCATGTTTACTTCTGAATGAACAAATGCCGGTCTTATCCATACATTTAAATTTGACATTTGAAAGGTTTGTGCTCTCTCTTAAATGCACATCTATAAATACACCAGATTTCTGTTTACATGTCATTTTATCTGCAGTCTAATATTTATAAGTGACACGTTATTGTATGAACGAATAACTCATATGAAAATAATTCTTTGAGTTCACATAATCGGATCGACATTGACTCCAGGCACTAACCATACAACACATGTTGTATGGTTAGTGCTCCAGGGTCTTCGGCATTCGGCTAATATGCGAAAGAATTTTCCGATGATTTTGTAAATTATATCGATATATATCACATACTGATTTTTTAAATTTAATTTTAAAAGTTGTGTACGAAGTGTTGAAATATTGTAATCCTTATCTCCTAATTTTAAAAGAACAAAATCGTTCTTTTCATTGTATATACATGCAGGTGTAGCAATACTGAACAGATTGCACAGCACTGGTGTAACTATCGATATCGTTTCAAAACTCTCCCTGTGTTGTGGTGGCTGGTCGATTTTTGTCATATGTTAAGTGTGTGTGTGTTGCTTGGCGGCTTTTTGGCAGCGTGAATTTCGTTTTTGTCTTACAATTTTGATTTTTGTTGCGCGACTTTAGCGGCAACGAGCACAAAAATGGAGAGCGCAATGGCGCATGATTTAGAAAACAGCGAGCAACGCACAAGCGATGTGGCCGCTGACTCAATTTCGTTCGAGCAACTCAATTTGAATCGCCCCCTTTTAAAAAGTCTGCAGGCCCATAATTTTTTGACGCCAACCAAGATTCAGGCAGCCGCAATTCCCATGGCGATTGCTGGCATGGGTAATACTCCAATTGAATAAGTTACCTATAAATATAATAATCAACTTCCCCTTTAGATCTGTTGGTGCAGTCAAAAAGTGGAACTGGAAAAACTCTAATTTATGTGCTGGCCGCCATGCAGAAGATGTATAAGTCGGTGCCCAGTCCGCAAGCTTTGATAATTGTGCCAACCCGCGAACTGGCCATACAGGTGGAAGACACGGTTAACGGTCTGGCGAACAAAACGGGCAACAGAGGCGCCTACTTGGGGGTTAGTTTCATTGGTGGCACAGATGTGAAACAAGATCGCATGCGCATGGCTCGGGGACGCATTGTAGTGGGCACACCGGGTCGTCTGCTTCATCTCATACAGATCAACGTCTTTAACACGTCGGCAATCCAGCTGCTCGTACTAGATGAGGCAGATCAATTGTATTGCACTGAATCCTTGCGAAAGGATGTCCAAGCACTCATCGCGTCGCTTCAGCCCGGGAGTCAAATAATTGCCTGTAGCGCTACCTATCCGGATGCGCTAGACGAACGCCTAGCCAAACTGATGAACAAACCAGTGCTAGTCTCCAACAGTGAGCGAGCCACCGTGCTACTAGGCGTTCGCCAATTTGTCTATGAATTACCAGCGCAAGTGAACAGCATGCAAGAGATGATGGCTAAGCTGAAGGCTGTGCAGAAGTTATTTTCCCAAGTGTCCTACGACCAGGCCATCCTCTTCGCTAGCTCGCAGAGTCGCGCCGATTCCTTTCGCAACTATTTGCAGCGCTGCGGCGTTGAATGTGAACTTATGTCTGGAGCTATGAAGCAGAGTGATCGCCTACAGACATTCCAGGTAGATATTTAAATCAGAGTTTTATGTCTTAATATTTGTATTGTAATTTGCAGGCCTATCGCACCTTCAAAGTTCGCGTAATAGTAGCCACAGATTTGATCGCGCGAGGCGTTGATTCATCGTATGCCAATTTGGTTATTAACTTGGATCCACCTAACGATCTGGTTACTTATTTGCATCGCATTGGACGTGCTGGGCGTTTCGGCTCGAAGGGCATTGCAATTACATTTATTTCCTCGCTGCAACAGGGCGAAGCTTTTAAGCGCATTATTTCTGACGCCGGCACGGGCATGTCAGTGTTGCAGTTTCCGGCAGATAGCTGCGAGGAGTTCAATTTTTGGGATTACGATGCATATGATTTTCCCTATTATTTTAAAACGGAGGCATATGAACAGGAGGAATTGGAGCTGAAGCGAATCAAACAGCGCTGGAAGAAACCCGATGATGAAGGGAACGAACTTAATACCATCGGAATTGAAGATGGGCATTTTGAAAATGATGAAAATATATCTCAAATACAAACGGCCTATAGAGAACCGCTGAAGAACTCAATTATATCCAATGATATAGATAATACCAAGGATAAAAAACCAAGTGAGCAAATACAAAAACTAACTACCAATGATCCGAAAGGTGTCAAATCTAAGACTAAAAGCGTGCTGAACGAGTCTGCAGCAGTTCAGTTAATTCAAGAAATGGAGTTCAATGTAGTAACTGTTGAAGCCCCAGGTCACTCAATTACTGCAGAGAATAAGGAAAATGTCGCAGACAACATAGTACAAAGCCAAACAGACGAAGCGAACAAAACGATCAAAGCAACTGGAGAGGATCGTGTGAAACCTGGAGGACTCCAAGAGTTAAACACAGAGCTCGTAGAGCTGACGCCTTCAACAGAAATGCCTGCTGCGGCACCAAACTCAATTAATACTAAAACCTATTGCCTTGTTGCACCTACCGAGAGTAGTTCAACTACACTCCACCCACAAGGCGCATCGAACACCGTCGATGATGCCAGCAGCATTGTTTCCGATAGCTTAGAGAATGACTATGACAGCGACGATTCCTACACCAGTTGCTTTTCGGCCGGCGACTTGCAGATCATCTGGCAACGTGCATTGTCACAGCGAAAATTGCAAAAGCGACGACAACGCAACGCCCGACGCCACATATACTTATATCATAAACGTCGCAACTTGCGTAAGGTCAAATATTGGAACTTAGAACGTGAAGCAGACAATGAAGAGGTAATTTCGTTGAGAATTAGCCATCAATTGTATGTTGTCATATGTATACAAATTAACTTTCTTATTCAGGATGAGAAATCGTATGGCAAAAAAATACTGCGCCAGTTGAACGAACTTGCCAACCAACGACGTCGAAAATTTAAAGTAGATGTGAGTAAATTGAGTGAAATACCTTAGAGAATATTTTAAACACTTCTAATAATGTTCTTCATTCCTTAGAAACTGTTGACTGTGATCTCAAAGGAACGAAAACTTAATCTATTCCTGGAAAAGTTCGGTAACTGTGAAGAAATTAAAAAGCACCTTAAGACTCGTCTCAAACGAAGCAAATGGGATGCTCCGTTGCCTGGCAAATGGATAGAGCTGATATACGATTCAATGTGCCACTTGTACTATGTGGATCATAGCAAGTCCAAGCAATTAAAGAAACTCGCCTTGCCGAATGTTCCCAATTCGAACATCTACAATAAGGTACTGAATATCTTGCAAGGGAATTCTTGTCCACCACAGCCAACGGGCAAGCTGAACGTGCATGTTAATCAACAACTAGATATACAACCTGATAATGGAGCAGGTGAAAATAATGTGAATTCAGATTCAGATGCGTCCAATGCCCGACCAGAGGAAGAAGAACACGATATCAATGAGAACAGCGAGAATGATAGTGTGGACGCTGATAGCCTGGACCCGTATTCATCGAGTGGATTTGTGGAATCAACTGATAGCGCATCATCGGGCATTGACACCTCCGAGTATGAAACTCGTTCTTCGATGACCTTGGACTCGGATTCGTATGAGGAAGAGGAAACTACAGATGAAGAGACTGATGACGAGACAGGCGACTTGCAGAGCAACGCCAGTCAGACGGACTCTGTGTCATTGAGTACTCTTACTGCGGACAGCCAAGGTGAAACTGTTGAAAAAGATATTGAAACTGAAAGCGAGGAACAGGATATGGAAAGCGCTACTAATGGAAACGACCAGCTTAAGGAAGCTCAAGCTCGCTGGCAGTATTTATTCCAGATGCAGTATCAGTTTATTGCTAGCTATGTTAGCAACTACTTGGCGACATGTCGCAGCCGGAAATAAGTATGTTCATTATTCATATTCAAGCGCTATGAAAGTGCGTTCCTAGTCTCGAAAGTCTGACAACTACTGAAACTCAGGCATTATACTTTCTTATTGAAATTAAATGGAAGTTTCCAAAAATATGCTGAATCAGCGTTTGTAACTTAGTTATTTAAGTGAGAATTTCTTGCTATTATGTGAAATGTCAGGTACAAACGGAGTAGAACATGTTCTGAAGAATTACATGAATATATCTCTCGTTACAACAAAATGTTGTAAAGCTCACCATAATTATAGTGCAAATGAAATGCAAAATCGTTTTATACTTATTTTTCTAAAAATATGTGAAAAAGTAGAGCAAACTAACTTATGCCTATACTTTAGAGAGTTATTTTGTTACTCTTTGAACAAAAACTGAAATACTGAGTCGGTAGAGGTTTCTTTATCCAACCTTTAATTTTTAATTCAAATAGCTGCATGCAATATTTGAACCATTACTGAATTTGTAAAAAATTAATGAGTAGTCGAGTGGTATTTGTTATGCACGGATGTATTTAAGACTAAGGCTAGTTTGCTAGTTGATAAATATGTCCTTTGCTAGTTGTAAATTTCGATGAATTAAATAAGTTAAGCATGAATGCTTTAGTAACTTCCTATGAAATATATAACATTCTAATTTAAAAATACTAAACCCTTTGTGAATTAAGTTTTGTCGGCCTTTTAGTAGAGTAAGATGTTTTGGATATAGATATTTGTTTAGTGAAAGCTGACCGAGTCAATGTTGCCATATTCGATTTCTATTATTTAATACGAATCTATAACTTAAAATAATCTCAGTAAGAAATTTAGTATAAGCTTGCCGTTGTTCCCAAAGGGAAAATATTTGGTGCAGTCTGTTTTTCTGTCCGCCCTCCTGTCCGTATTAATTCAAACTATTTCTACGCTATTGACGATAAAAACTTGAACTTTTGAACTTATACTCTTTTACTCTTGTATATCTTCGATACGCCCACTAGGGGCGTGACCAGTCGGAAAATGCGTGACCCTATATATCAGAAATCATATCAATTGGAATTAGAGAGTTGTAATTTGCAATCCATGCAATGTAGCTTATATCTCCTACAGTTTTAGAGCTAAAAGCTTCTAAAATGGATATTTGAGTTACTGGAGGCCTCCTCTATCGACGCCGCTTGGGTGCGCAACATATCGTAAAATACCCTGTCATTTTCACATTTTTGGAGTGTAAGGGATGTAAATATAATAGTAACGCCGCCCTAGACTCCCACGCCTACGGAAGGCGTGACAAATCGGCAACAAAGTTTTTAGCTCTCAGCTAACCCTATGGGAATAGAGTACTCGCACTCAGTTACTCCCGAATGCAATGCTCTATATAAGTATATGCCTTATTCAGATTGACTTAATATAGGGAAGTCTTCGCTAATTCGGATCATGGATAAAACTGTATTTACAGCAATTTTAGATACGAGAGTTATATATCACAAAAGCATAGCTAGTTTCTAGAATACTTTCATGTTGATCTTGAGGAATCGACTTAAGTAGCTAAGAAAGTGCCAGAAGGCGCCAGCTCAATTGGATATTATAAATCATATGTAATCGAAACGAATCGCATCAACAGCAGCAGCCACAACAGCAACATCTTTGTGATTGTTCGCTCAATTGCCACATGCCACAGCAGTTGCGTTGGTGGCACAGTGGCAAATACTCGCCCTCCGGCTAGTGGGCACGCAAAGCGTCTATACCGATCCTAACGCTGATGCCGCAGTCTCTGCTCGCGTGCAGTTGCGTTCCATATCCAATAAGGAGCGTGAGAAACTGACGGCATGAATGCAAAGTGAGCTGAAACAGCTGGCCACGACAAAATTTTATAGATGTTAGTTGCATTTGTTGCTGCTGTTGTTGTTGTTGTTCCTGTTGCTTGTTGTTTGTGCCTAGTCGAACTCGGTTCGATTAGCGATAAAGCCAAGATGCGAAAATATGTGTTGTGCGTTGTGGTATTCGTTGTTGGTCAGCTGCCTTCGCGACTGTGAACAGTTGCAGGTGTTAAGCTTTATAATGATGTTAACATTTTTATGACCCACAATAACAACAAATGCTTCAAAATTTGTTCAACCCAATCGCTTTTTGTGGTCGACCGTCTATGGGCACAGACCATTTAGCGCTCATAAGTGGAATGCTCTTGTGTCGTTACAGCTAAACTAATACTCGTATTTGTAAAACTAATTAAAATTTCAGGGGATCGGCGTTTAATTATGAGCAAATAAGTTAATAATTAAATAGAGATAATAATAAAATACGCTTAAATATTTTATTTTTAGTGTCCAAGTTTCCCAATATACATTGATCTTTATTGTTGTTTTATGGTTGAGCATTAATATTTCTGGTTTTTGCATCATATTTATTATTTATTTATTTATACGGGACAAGAAATACTGAAGTCTAATACAAATTGGAGGATATCCGAATATTAATATAAAAACCTATTTCATGATATACATATACTGCACTGCTCGACAACAGAAGAGAGGATCTATCATGTGCCCCATAAATGTTGAATATGTTATATATAACCATACAATTTGTAGTCTGTTGTACTCTATTTTATTCTTCTGAAATTACATGGAGTTGGGTTCTTAAAAATATCTCGCCCAAATTTAATTCTAAATATCTCGATCAATTTCGCACATACAGTTACTACATTTTTCATGCAGCCCACGAAATAGATTTCCTTTAAGAATCCTATATCTATGGAAACGAAACTATAGATTAAAGTCTACTTTAATTCTCGATTATCTGAACATTAAATAGCTGCCAAAGTTAACAGGCATTGACTATAGATATATAGAAAATATTCAAAATTTATACTAAAATTATTGAACCTGAAACTGGAGCTTCAACATTCAACATGAACTGGAGCTTCAATATTAGTATTTTTACTAAAAATGCTCCTATTAAACAAAAATATAGTAAATCATAATTAAATATATAATTATTTATTAAATAAAACTTTATTGTACCTATTTTATTTATTATAGAAAAAATACCAATCATTTTATATATCATTTCTTAACCAAAAATATGGTTTAAGCTATCCAATTACGTTTAAAACTTAAATATATGTTAATTTAGGATACCCGAAAATGCTCTATGTAATGTAGTTTTAGTATTAATTATTCTCGTTTATTAACTGTGTGTGTTAACTGCTTATTTTTCAAAAAATTTATATACACTATATATGAGACCGCATTCTGGGGTGTATGCATACTTATGATGACTCTTAGGCACATAAGCTAATGTTGAGTCAAGATGGTTGACTCGTATGTTAGTTTAAGGTAATGAGAGTCCCATTAAAGATACTCATTATCTTAATAAGACTTATGAAGAGCAGCATGATGGTTAATTATTTAATGATAAATTTCAGGATAATTTAATTAAATAAATAAAAACATGTATTTAATTTATTTTCTAAACCTTGCAAGTCGGACAATATAAAAATATTGAAGATCTTATCCTAATTTTAACATTTCTTAGCACTATAATATTTTCTGACCCTCTCAAGGAGCTGGGAATATAACGTCTTTGCGGTTTTTCGGGGAGTGGCCCGCCCATATTTATGTGACCAGCTGTCTGAAGGCTGGGCATGCATACATAAATAAAAGTCATCGTTAATTAAATTTAGTACAAACAACATGGCATGCCTGCAATTATTCACTCAACTCAAGTGACGAAAAAATTTACGAATATGAAAAGAATATATATGTGTATGTATAAAATAAAATAAAACGCCAGTGAAACGCACGCGACGATGAGCTAACAAAAAATACAAAAACAAAAACCAAAACGTGAAAAAAGCGTTGACAAAAATGATCTGTGGGCAATTATAATGAATTATTTTGACACTTAGGGCCTGCAAAACACAACTAAAAATGCATAAGCCTAATTTATGCGCCGCTGTCGACATGAAACGCATTTTATTGCTTTTTAAATATGATAAATAAACATGCCGTTTGGCCCAGCAACATTTTGGCCTTTATTTATGCAATTGCCAAATAGTAGAAGCAACAGCCATCGCAGCGTACATAAATTGAAGCCTACGCAACTATTTGCCGCTAGTACGGCATGCAGCGTACAGTGTGCAATGTGCAACGAGGCAAATTGCATTTTTCACCTAAGTGCCGCCGCCAACAACAACAACAACAACATGAACAAGAACAACAACTATAATGCATACAGCTGGGAGCACGCCCAGGTCTCTATAGTGGTAAAGCCGTAAAGCCTTGTCGAGAGAATCCGTTTTTTAATTGGTAAAAAATAGCTAAAATTGTCTACGCTGATTTCATTTTGCCGACGCTTCGATGCAGGTCTTGCCCCAAAGGGTATTGCAAGTAGCTGCGCTCTGACCATGCACGAATCGCAACAGCTCGAACAACAGGTACAACGGCAACAACAACAACAACGACAACGACAACAACAATAAAGACAAACAATAAAAAAGCTAGCGGCTCATACGCGATTAACATCGCCTCCCAGATTTGTAATGCTAATAAATTGTACACATTTAGAGCAAAGCGATAAAGCATCTGTGTGCGCGAAAGAGATAGACAAACTGGGTGTGAGACAGTGCAAGAAGAGCAGCGAAAAGCTGCCGTTGGCTCATGTGCTAAATCAATACGCGAATTAAGCTACAAATATTTTTGGAAGTTTATGAAGCTGTATTTTACGTTATACTCTCCGATAACCCATGCACATTGCTAATGGATGAAGTTATAAGTCTCTGTCGATATTCGGAGTGTATACTCCGTTCTTATCAGTAGTCAGATATAGCAATAAATTTCTAATCTAATATCAACTCATTGAGCTCTGAAATTGTCAATTCATTTGGGATTTCAGTAACGAATAAATATTGTTTTTAAATCTGGCTTAGATCTCTCACTGATGACCATTTATTAATGTCCATTCGATTTTAATTCGCTATATTTGTTTAATCAAATCTTGAAATACACAAATCATATTTAATTTCGAGAAGACAATAATAATAGAAATTATTTAAATTGTATGTGGTATAGCGTAGGCATTGGTAGTAAAAGATTTTTACAAGGGCTGCCTAAACATTTTGTGATACCATAAAATTCACGAGCATTAACTGTAAAGAGGGTAACATATCAGCAGCAGGTTGATTCGCTTTCTTTTAATAAGCTCCTATCAAATATTCTCAAAATTGAAAGACTTACGACTTACGATTCTACGAAATTAGTGTCGAATGTATGTAGAAGTATACCCGGAAGTTGGTATTAAGGCACTCTGGATCAAGCTAATAGAAAACGATATTAAATAGCTCACAATATTTATAGTTTATGTTGGCACAAAATTCTACGTCAATTTTCTGAATAACTGTGTTTAAAGTAAAACTAAAGGGAAATAATTCAAAGTCTCGAATATGTAAATAAAATACTATTTTATATAAATATTATTTTTAGTAGATTTAGTATTTTTAGTAGATCTCCAACGCGATTTAGAATAAACAATAAATGTAAAAAAATTATTAACAATTCCAGCCGATTTAAATTGCTTTTTGCAGTACATACAAGCACATACATACATATATGCGCTTCTATCTGTTGCCCTTTGGCATCAATTGACGCATGACATCGCACAGAGCTGTGCCGGCTGCAATCGAAAAGCCGCGTGACTTTTAGAACGTCAAAGCCGGCGAATGTGCGGCTTTAAATGGAGGCAACCCCAACTCGAAATGACTTGACTTGCGAGCTCCAAGTGCGGCTTTTGTGGTTCCCAGGCGGCTTAGAGCGAAAAACATGCTAGTTGCTTTAATTGTAGCCGCCGCTGCAAAGTGATTTTTCTAATGCAATTTTCAATGGCTTACGCAACAGCAAAAGCAGCAAAAGCAACAACAACAGCAACAACAGCAGCAGCAGCAGCAAAACAAAAGCAACAACAACAATGGCAACATGTTGCCGTGGAGAAACCTACCGTTGCCTTGGACGTATTGTGCGCATAATTACCCAACATTGCCGCAGCAGCAGCAGCAGGGACAGCGGTTGCTTTTTAATCCCAGCCAGGCCGTCGTTAATGTTCTCGGCTCTTTGTCAGCGCAGTGCTAATCATTCCACGCATACGCGCATATTTTGCATTTTGAAATTGTTACATTATGCGCATTTTTATGACAGTGAAACTCTCGCACCAAATCCGCACCGCGTCAGCAGTCGCTGAACGGCAGCAGAGAGTGGCATTCACCTGAAGATGAATTATTGCCCAGCTGCTTGACTGCCTGCTGGCGTTGCGATTTATTTGTTGTCTGTTGCATACACAGCCAAATATATGTACACACATACGCACAGCGGCTGATCATAATTAAAATACACATATTGCAAATTGCACGAAAATATTTTGAGTAATTTTGTGAGAAATGTGAAGAGAAACAGGTGAGTATGTGAAAGGATATTATATGCATATATGTTATATATGTAGACACATATACGTTTTATATTCATATCTGTATCAATCATACCTAACTGTATTCATAAACTTGAGAGTATACATTTGATATGTGAAAATAGTTTTCTAACATTTCAAAACTGTATGAAACATCAGAAATTACTTTATTCATATTTTCAATTGAAATCTAAACTTAATATCCCTCAAACATAATACACATATGTATTTTATTTTCAAATCCAACTGTATCAATCATACTTAGCAAACTGTATTTATAACTTTTAGAGTATACATGAGATGCGTTGGTATAGTTGTCTATTATAAAAATATCAGAAATAACTTTATTCACAGTTCCAATTGAAATCTAAACTTCATCTTAAACTTAATATTCCTAAAGCATAATACGCATATGTATTTTATTTTCATATCCAATTGTATCAATCATACAGGCTCCTCTTAGGACTATATTCAATTGAAATCTTATAAACATAAAGAACAATACTTGGCCAAAGGAGTTATCATTTCGTACAAGTTTTTATATAGACTCTTTTTTGTGGGGTTTTAAGATACATTGCTCTAAATTCGTTTTTATACCCTGAGCCCATTGAAAATGGGAAATCAGGGTATAATGGTTTTGTTAAATGTATGTAACAGGCAGAAGGAGGCGTGTCAGACCCCACAAAGTATATATATTCTTGATCAGGGCGACGAGCTGAGTCGATTTAGCCCTGTCCGTCTGTCTGTCTGTCCGTCCGTCCGTCCGTCCGTCTGTCCGTCCGTCCGTCTGTCCGTCTGTCCGTATGTTTGAACGCGTCGATTGAAGCATCTAGACAAGCTAGAGACTAGAATTTTTTTTTGTTGGGTCCGTGGATAGCACGCGCAGGTCAAGTTTATTTCGTATGAACGATAACTATTTTTGTTGTAATGTTATCGATTTTAATGCTTATCGAAAATATATTTTTAAGGCGTAGGTTGAACATCGTTTGAGCTAGAGACTTCAAATTTGCTGTGTTATTGCGTGTAATGAATACGGAGATTATGTAATTTATAGATTTTGGATGCCACGCCCCATTCGCCCCCAATAGCCCCTATTTGTGAAAGCGGCAAATTAAATACTAGAGACTTGTGCTTTGGCAAATACACATATATGAATGCCATTAATAAGTTGTGAAAGTTCGATGAAGTTAGTCCATCGCTAAGAAAAGTTATTAAACAAATAAGTTCCCATAGTAATGCCCACATTGCAGTCCAAGCGCAGTCTCTGCGTCAACTGCGCAGTTGGCAGAGCGCGCGCTTATGCCTGCGTTCATATGTGTGTGTATGTGTTGTTTGTATGTATGCATAACAAAAGCGTAGAATGATTTGATATTTGGCTCTTCACAGGGCTCAGGGTATCCCCTAGTCGAGCAGTCTCGACTAGAGTCCTCTTTCTTGTTTTGTTCTACATTATTTTAAGTATCTCAATCAACTACTCTGACAAATTGTACGTGTGTATCATGGAATTGTTTTCGCACAGCAAAAAAGCAATTATATAATGTTCTTTCCTAACAACACCCACTTCTAAGTACCCCGTGAATTATAGTTAATTATAGTCTTGAGGCAATTTATTGTATTTTTTGCTGCAATAGTTAAAATGTAAATTGGAATTTAATGTATATTTTTACGAAATCTAAGTCAATTATATAAATTAAGCGTGAATTAGCAGCAGCACACAATAAAGCAAACACAAATAGGAAAACAACAAACTTAAAAAGATAGAAAAGAACGCGATTACCAATGGCAACAGCAACAGCAACAGCAACAGCAACAACAACAGCAACGGCAACAGCAATAGCTACACCAACAAGACGCGAAAACAAGAAACATGTTAAGTGCAGGCGCATTATGTTGCAAAATGTCACTTTTAATTGGGCAACCTTGAAACATCAATGCGAAAAACGAGCGAAAGAACCGCAACAGCAACAGCAAAGGCAACGGCAACGGCAACAGCAACAGCAACAGCAACATGTTGCTGAAGGCCACCGCAGTAACAGCACCAGCACCAGCAACAGCAACGGCAACAATGACAAACGGTTAACGAGTGGAGCGGCAGATTTAGATACGAGCACAAACAGACACATCAAAAGGCCAGGCAGGAGGCGGGAAAGGGATTGATAGGCGGACAGTGGGACAGTCGGACAGTGGGGCAGACCAACGATCGACCGACGATTGCCGTTATGTGTTACAATTAGCAAATTGCACATTTATGCTCACATGGCGTTGAGCCACGCCTCACTCTCGTGGCCGCCCCTTGGCCAACTGACAATATAAATCAATCATAGGCTTACACATGTGTTTGCTCGCTCACTGGTGTATGTGTGTGTGAGTTCTTATTGGAAAGTCACAGCAACAACCTTGAGAACAGCCGCAAAATGCTTTTGATTGGCACAGCTCTCATGCTCGGGGGCAACTCGTACCTATAATGAATATGACTATATAAAACATGCAGCGAGGCATAAATGTGTGTGCATAAAATATGGCACATCATTTATAATTTCCGGCGCGGCTTACATAATTCAATTAATGTGTGTTTCCCGTGTCTTGACCAGCAGCGCTGGTAATTTCCTAACACTCGCTAGCTGTAACAGGAAATCTCCATAAAAGCGTTAAGCTTCGCAAATCGCCACTGGCTGTTGCAAAATGCAAGTGTTTTGCACACATATACTGACAGACGCATACACACACACACACACACATGCACACATACAATAAATATGAATAAGTACATTTACATTATAACTAACAAGCTTTTTACATCAACTTCATGCACAATATAACACACACTTTTATGAGAATAAAACAAGTTAAATTTGCAATTATATCATAGTGAAAAGCAAAAGAAAAAGCGTATAGATCTAAAAGCCCTATGTAAATAAAAAATGAAAATATCAGAAAAAAATTAATAAATGAAAATAAAAATATTTTTACAGCAACTTCATGCTGAATATAACACACATTTTTATGGTTAAATTGGTGATTATATCAAAATGAAAACCAAAAGAAAATCTGTACAGGTCATAAAGCCCCATGTGAATAAAATATAGAAAGAAAAAAAAAATAAAATAAAAATAAAACATATATTAATCTAAAATTGCTTTTAAAGCAAATTCATGCACAATATAACATACACTAATTTGAAAATAAAATAATTTAAATTAGTGATTTTATCAAAATGATATGCAAAAGATAAAGTGTGTACATCTTAAAGCCCTATGTGAATAAAATCTAGAAAAAACCTCTTAGTAAAAGAGAAAAGATAAAATAAATACAAATACAAATATTATATTATATAAAGAATCAAATGTATAGAGTGTACTCATAATACTTTTCCAAAGTTTACTTAATATTATTCATACATATATATGCATATATACAATAGTATATCCAATTTGATTTCTCTATATGTATGTCTAGTAACATTATATGAACTTCAGCTTAAAATTGCTCTAAAAGAGAAACTTTTTTGATGTTTCTTATAAAACTCGGAGTACTACTACTGATCTATGCGATTCCCAGCGCCGTGCACATTTATAGTCTCTTATTTACATATATTTTTACAAGTCTTACTTCTAACTTGCGTTTTATATTATAATAATTAGTTAACTTTTCACTTTATGTTTACGCTTCCCTCACATTCTCTATCTCTTTATGGCACCAAGTAGGCCGTTCGCATAATTAGTTGAGGTTCATGGGCCATGCATTCAAACATGAATACGATAAGATTTCATGCATATTCCTGAGCACTCTTCCGAGTTCCACGAATTTAGCGGTCAAGCTTTGATATAATTAAGCGCAATCTACCCCGTATTTATATAAGCTGGATTCGAGTGTTTGCTTCTCCCAGCGAGCAGCTACCAAGTACCTATCTGGTATGTAATTGCAATTAGTATGGCCGCGACTTGCATTTGGTTGGACCAATGCGAATACATCGTGTTCGCAGTCAATCTGCGGGTAGCTCCAGTTGCTTCACGCTGTGCCTGTTTCTTGGTTGCTCGTGTCTAATTGATCTTTAGCGTGTTATTTGTTTTGTACAACACCTTCCACGTCTCCAATGTCTCGACCGTTGTCTGTGGGTGGTAATCTGGTAAAGCGAATAAAACAACAATGAGCAACAGAAATTAAATGCCGCCAGCGAAAATTGCTGGCTAATTAATGCCAAATGTCCAAATGGAGGCAGCGATACTTGCAAAATGTGGGCGTAACAGCAACTTCTAACTATACTATTATTATTATTATTGGCTTTGGCGGCCAGTGGCATTTGCATGTGACATAAAAGTGATTGGCGTAATTGATAATTGTGCAGAGACACGAAACCAAACGACCAATTACAGACGTCTCGACGGACATTGTTTGTCCGTGGTTCGAGCCAAGAGGTGGCAACGGCAAGTTCGTTGCCTAAGTCATTTGATTCGGTGCTCGAAAACGTGTTGGAAAAATGTTTAAAAATATATCAATTACAAATGCATGAAATTTCAACTAAAATTAATAGTCAGAAATAGTTATACTTTCGAGCAGAAACAAAATAAAATCAAATAACATAAAAACAAAACTAATGTATATTTGCGAGTAGATTGAACTAAATGTGCAGCATTTGAATTGAAAAATGCTTATACAATTGCGAATGCGAGTTGTTGGTGGTTTTGGCCAATCTCTTGCCATAAATCAAGCCGCACAATATAACCGCAGGCGCCTTGTAAGCGAGTCCCAGTCACCGACTCGGCTCTGAGTTGCCAGTGACTGACAGCCGTACGGGCCAAGATCTTGACCAACAGACCAACAAACCAGCAGACTCATAGACATATAGACCCATAGACCCATAGACCGAGAGACCGATAGACCGAGAGACAGATAGACCCACGCTAACTTCGGCATTAGCAAATCAAATACAAATTCAAATTTAAATCTAGCTAATTTCAAAGCCGAAACTCATTTAACTGGACGATTGCCGTTTCGTTGGCTGGCCGCCAGCTTGGCTCAAATGGAGCAACAAATCCAAACGCAAGCCCCCAAAGTTAATTTTATTTTCCACCTACTGGCAAAATCAATTTGCTTCGTGTGGCACGTGCGCCGCATAGAATGAAAATTGGCCAGAACCGAGGGAGGAAGCAGCTGCAGACTAGCTGGCTGAGGGGATGTAACCCAAGGGGGATTTCTTAAACGTGCGCCCCCACAAATAAAAGCCGAATGCATTCGGTCAGTCAGTCATTCAGTCAGTCAGTCAGTCTGTCAGTTAGACAGTTAGACAGACAGTTGTTTCATTCGTGTGCGTCACTTCAAACACGGGGATCGGGCGAGGCAACAATTGTCATTCATTGCAGCTCGATTGGAACATACCGGTAGCCCAAACCCGATACCCCAAACATTGAGCTTGTTTCTGGGCGCCTTTTAAAAGTACATTTCGATGTCGGATCAAAAACTGCAATTACGATTGTTACAGAAAAAAAACTCAAAAACAGAAAAAAGATTGCCTCGAGTTATAATGCCGAATTATCAGAGGAGAAGTGCGGGCTGTATTAGATTACCCAACCAAGCACAGCTAGAAATGCACAACTGTAGGATACCCTGTAAATGAATGTTTGTTAATTGGGAACTTAATAGTGATGGAGTTATTTTAAACCTTTATTAACTGGGAAAGATCATTTAATTACTGTATTTAGTTTATCTAGTTATTGGTTTAACGGCTTCTTCATGATTGATATACATTTTCTCTTATATATATATATATATATATTTTTTTTTTTGTTTTATGCACAATGACATTTTGATATGTGAGCCAACCTGCAGCGACGGAAATAAATGAAAATGTTTCCACTCCGACTTGCAACACATAACAAATGCGTATTTAATGTGTCGAGGGAACGAAGGGGCCTGGCGCGGCACGGCCGACACGTTTAGCCGATTTACATTTAACGCCTCAGCTTTTTTTTCCGCTCGCCTTGCTTAGTTTATGGGTGGTCAGCGTTGAGGCCATAAGCCCTCGGGGCTCACTCCATTTTAATTTGTTTTTAATAAACGGCAGCCGCAGCAACAGCAACTGCAGAGACAACTATTTTTGATATATGCAGCAAGATTATATAGTTGGACTCTGGCTAAGGCGGCAGCTCGACGATTCCATTCCAGTAATTTGGAATTCAACACCCCAAAAGAGTTGGTTATTAACTGTGAGTCGTAATCGCACGTTGCCAATGCTTCAGCTGCGAGATAACAAACAGCTGCGATTTGTTGGGACTATTAATTTAATCGAGGAGTAGCTTATGCCCAAATCAAACTATATTTTAAGCCAAGTTTCATAACGGTAAGTTACTATCGTGTAAGGTATATGAGACATCTTATACAAACGGGTCAAAAGTATTAGTGTGTATTTTTGTATATATTATTTATTCTACATACTAGCTCATTTAAAAGATCCTTCAAATAAGATGTTTTTTTTTTTACAGATGGATCAGATATCATATATCATATACATAATTCACATTCAAGTTCGATCAAATATAAAGTCTTAGCATAAAAATGTTTTGTTTTTTTAAATTTGGATGATTTTGCTGAAAATGTGAGAAGAAGATATATAATGACTCTAGTACGACTCAAGTAGTTATAATAAGTGTTGAAGCCACCAACTAGCATATAATTTACATATCTATAAAAACCAGCTGAGCAGTTAGTTTATAAAGCTTTTGGGATTTTTTTATTATTTTGAAAGCGCATCAATGATTAGCTGTTGTTCCTCTTCTGCCATATTTCGTGGTAGCTAAATCTCATCAGACTATTTGCCGTATATTGTAATCTTGTTTCGAAAACATGTTTTCTCATATGCACTATTTATTTATTATTATTTTTATCTCACATATGTTGCGGTTGAATACTGAAGTATGCAGCAACCGCATATCCTCGGCGAGCAACAATTTATAAATAGCCCAGAAACTGACAACGGCAATTAACAAGCCTGAGAATTTAGTGCAGGCCGACTGCATTGGCATTTGAGTTTGTTTCGGATCGGTTCAGTTGAGTTCAGTTGGTGCCGCCCTGGTGGGCAGCCAGCAGCAGCTGCTGCTGCCTATGCGAAATGGAACTGCTCCAATTCGACAAAAATCTGTGTGCAGCCTCTAGGAAATTCTTTCGGTCACCATAATTGAACCGGATTTGTGAGCAGCTTGGCTTTGCTGGCGTATTTTGTTTAGAATTAATTATCGCTGCGACTGACTCTTTTAAGTGGCTGTCGAAAATTCAAGCGACTGGCAACAAAGACGAAAAAGAAACAAACAAATAAATCAAATACACAAAAAAAAAAAAAAAAAAAAAAGACAACGTCTTAAAATCTTTGAATTTTTACAGCTTTGTCTTGCACCTGGCGACAGGTCAGACCCCCAAAAAATATTCAAGCACAGCGAGCATACTGCACAAACCTTGCCGTCAGTTGTGAAAAATTAACTACAAGTGGTCGTTCTTGTTGTTGTTGTTGTTGTTGTTGTGGCTGCTTTGTGTCTGCAACAGCTGCAAGTGCCTGGCAGCCGCCAAAGCACTTGTATGCCTGCCCCTGCAGTTGTTCCCAAACAAGACTTAAAAATTATATGAAAATTTATGATACATTTGCCTGCACTTGGTTGTCAACCGAGCGCTGGATGGGATTGCAGCATGCTCTAGCCGGGTCCACGTCTACGTCTGTACACAGCCACACAGCTGTCCGGTAAGACCGAACAGGGCTGCCTTATGTCCAAATTCACTTCCAGTTGCAATTGCAATTGCAGTCGCCGTCGCAATTGAATGGCCTGCTGGGGTTAGCCTTGTAATGGGTCCAACAATTTTGGGTTAATTGGCTTTGGCCCACTTGCAGTTTGAACTAAGCTCGGCTAATGGTCTACTAAAAACAGATGTTCCTGGCAATTTACGTTCGGTTGAATGACAATCCAGCCATTGCAGCCGAGTGTAGCTCAAAAGGAGCTACCATTAGCAAATATTTGCCTATTAACGAAGTCATTTTGTTAAAAGTTGTTTGTGAAAGGATTGAAATTTTCATTTTTCTGTCAAAATATCCACATTTAGTACGTAAATAATAAATAAATGAATGCTCACATTATGTGAGCAATCATAAAGGATTATACGGATTCGTAGTGCTTCTATTTGTCAAATTAATTATATATTTATTGTATATTAAGTGTAGGTTATGTTAGAGTAATATCATGTAAGAGAATAATAATTGAGTGTAAAAGAGAGTGTACTTTCTTGTTTATTTTGTTTTCATGGGAAGATGGATGGTGGATGGTGGACAAGGAAAGAGCTACAATTAGACAGAGTGAAAAAAGAGCCAGATATACAGATAAACTAAGAGAGAGAGAGATAAATAGATATAGAAGGGGGGAGAGAGAGACAGAGAGATAGAGAGAGAGAGAGAGAGAGAGAGATAGAGAGACAGAGGGAGAGAGATAGAGAGAGAAATAGAGGGAGAGGAAGAGATAGAGAGACAGAGAGAACGGATCAGAGAAAATATATTTTTAATAAGTAAAATATGAAAAGAGAAATTGAGAGTGATATATATGCACATGCAATATAGACAATATGGAACATATAGACACTACCAAGAAGGAATACCTTTCTAGTACTTCAAATGAGATATAAAGGTTATATGAAATTGTTGGTAAATTATATTTTTATAAAGCTCAGCAAAGAAAATTTTATCAATTAAAATGTAAATTCCATCGATTTTATTTGGATTCTGATTAAAACAAACTTTATCTGTGAGAGAATACAGATATTGCAACGATGATTGCTTATTACATATTATTATATATGTATTAAACTTACACGTTATTATTATTTTTAGTCAACTAGCAATTTGACCTTAGTCTAAAAAAAGGTGTTACAAGATTATCATAGTTTTCCGTGTGTGTAATAAAGTTGCCGTAGTTTTTGGTAAACAATTTGCTTCGCGCCGCGACACGATGCAGAACAGCTGCCAAGCCTCACCTCCAGCTGCTCCCCACACACCTAAAAACCTACATGGGCAACAGCAACAGCGGCAGCAACAGCAACAGCAACAGAGGCAGCAACAGCAACAGGCAGCGGCAGAAACAGCTTTGCCTCCCGTTGCCACTTTGCATAACAAACGACTTTATTAATTTTCAAATTACGGAAAGTCAGAGGCCGGCTTGGCATTATTTGGCTGCATTTTGTTGGCCTTTATGTAGCACTTGGAAATGGCTTTAAGTCCGAGCTTTGGGTTTGTTGGTGGGCGTTGTGAGAAAATCTTGGCAAATGCCAAAATTTTTGTGATCGCAGCCAGATTCAAGAGCGTGTGGGCAGCAACTGCAGCAGCCGCGGGCACTGCGCAAATATCTTATGCAAATATTTGCTAAAAGCAAAATGTCGCTTCGTGCCCGCTTGCTTCATAAATCAGCAAATTATAAATGGCCCAAAGATTGATGTGCCCGTGCCGGACTGGGCCAGAGCCGCGGGATGGGTCAACCAACTGCTTAGCCGGTTAGATGAGCGGCCGATAGGAAGAAATGCTTAATGCTAATTTCTCAATTAACTGGCGAGGCATTGCCATTAGCATTAGCATTAGTTAACATAGTGGGCAAGCGTTTTGTGCAAGGCGAATTAAATGGCATCGTCCATAAATCACACAATTAAAAACTAATCAAGCAATGACACAAGGCAGATCAAAAAGCTGCAACAACAATCGGCGAGTTGCAATTGCCACAACACCAATAAAAGCAACAACAGCAACAACAGCAGCAACAACAACAGCAGCAGCAACAATGGTTTTCTCGCCAATCTGCCGTCAATGCTGTCGTCGGCCTTTTGGGCCCACTTCAAAGACAAATTTATGTATTGTCAGACCAAAGAAATAAGTAAAGCTGCAACGAGAGAAAAAAGCCTTACAACAACTGCATAATTCAAAAATTATGAGACCCATTAGAGTAACAGAGAACTGACAAAACCGTCGAGTTTTCAGGCTGGGCCTCGGGCATTACCAAAGATCCAGCCAATGGATCGGAGCGCAGCCGTGGAGGGAAGCTGCCAAGGGGCGAGGGGCGAGAGGCGAGGAGCGAGGGGCCAAGAGCACAAAAAGCCACACGCCGCAATCGTAAAAACTTCAACTTGCACACAAATGGCTAGAAAATTATTTTAAGTTATTTGTTGATTGTTTTCAAAATTGTTGCCATGTAATGCGATGCCAGCGCTGCCGCAACGCCGCAGAGACTGAGGCTGGCAACAGACACAGAGAGCGAGACAGGGATAGAGATGGTGACTGCAACTGGGACTGCGTTCGAGCCAGTGCGTCAGACAATGCAAGTGTGGCTCCAGCTTTTGAACAGACGAGACAGTTTGGCTTTGACTCTAGTGTGTTTGTGCGTGTGTTTGTGTGCGTGTGGCATGTGCAACGCTCACGTTGTACTTGTTGCTGTGCGAAGTGACTGTTGCAGGTGGCAGGCTGACTAACTGCTAAGTCACAAAGCATCTGCTTGAATATGCGGCAAATGCGAAGAGTAAAACAAGACTTTGAAGAATTTTAGTTTAGCTAAGTCTTGGCCTGAACTGTTCCCCATTTCTGCCTAATAAACTGGCGAGAGTGAACTGATAATTAGATTAGTCTAACGATCTGTGTGCATTTCTGTATTTCATATATAGAGAGAAACATTTTCGAAATAAAAAAAATCATATTTAAGTCATATAAAACCAATTTGTTTTTATTAACAACTAGATATTTTTTCAAATCGATAATTTCAGCAGTCGTCATTTATATTATATTATAAAATATATTCATTATATTTCAGAAATTCTTGAAATACCATTAATATAGCTTTCCCATTTATTATTGTTATTATTATTGCTTTGTCTGCTTACTATATAATCATAATTCGTATCTACATTGGTTAATCTAAGTCTGCAACACAAATACGCTATAAACTTAATTTAAAATACATATTCATAACATTTTCTTCAAGTATTTATTTATTATTTTTCAGTTTTGCATCCGATAAATACATTGGCAAACGTCGATGTCTATATTTACAGTTATCTTTTGGGGTCGTTTATTTGCACTGTGATTTTTTTTATTGAAATAAAATAAAAGGAGTATCATAAATAACAAATACTTGACAAAATAATAATTTACAGATAATTCTGTTCGGCTTTGCCAAATACCACATCAATTGTGTGTGCCAAACATCAATTGGCTTATCGCCTTAAACTGGCTTATGCATCAAATTACTCATGGAAGCCTAACAACTTGTTGTCCTGGGTGCAGCTGGGAACCCGATTTCTGCCTGATGGCCCACTATTAAATGCCATGCGGCTGGCGCGGCTGGTGTGCGGGCTGCCTCCATGGCTAAAAACTTTGCAATCAAAAATGTCACCATTTAATTACGCACACAAAACAGTTTAAGAAACTCGCAGCCGCCAGCTGACAGCAGCAACAACAACAGCAGCGGCAGCGGCTGCAACTGCAATTGCAGCAACATACGGCAAACGGCAGCCAAAAGCGTTGCACAAATCTCGTCAGAAATTAACATAAATCCAATCACAAAGCCCGCGCGTAGCCGTTGCCAACTTGGCCAACTTGGAAGCCGTAGGACGGCGGCCGTTTAAGCGCTATCCACAGCCCCCTCCCCAGCGCCTCTTATACCTATCCAAATATCTGTTGGCCGTCATGTTGCGCTTTCGCCCACGCGACTAATCGCGCAACTGTGCAACGCCAACTGCAGTTACGTTGTCAGAGATTTTTGCGTTTCTGATTGGTTTTTAATACTCTACATGAAGGGCATAGCGGTATTTGAATGAAGTATGCAACGAATGGTACTTCCATATTGAGCTGTTAAGATCATCGGTGGCACTATCGAATGAAATCAGTTTGTTGTGTTTAATGTTCATAAATCGTATGACTTAGGGAGAGATTGAGATGAATTTACAGTACCTGATTCGTTCTAAGAAATGAAGAAATTTTGATTTTAATAACTAATTTAGTGTTTTATTAGTAATGGCAAGATAATTTGTTCAGTTTTTTTTTAATAATTTAGAAATGAAGATTTGTTTTCTCTATAAGCATTAGCTGTCTTCTATAATATCGATGGATGAAGCCATTATTGTGCGAAACTATCGAGTTCATGACCTTCACTTACTTAATATAACAGAAATATTTGTTGTATAATATAAAAATTTTATTAGTTTGTTTCGATGTTAATTTTTAACATATTTTATTTTAATTAATTATTTTAAAATTAAGAATCAAATTTAAAAATTCAAATTTAATTATTTTGCTACTAAAAGTATGTATGAAAATCTATTAGTCAAATTTTTTACAAAATATTTTTACGTCATTTTCATTTGAAGTGTGCTTTTTCAAACTCAAAACTAGAACTTCTTCAACTTTTCTTCTTGCTAAATCACTTTCGATAAATGATCTAATAGGTAGCTAAAAGTTACTATGCCGCCAAACTATTTCTCATCGCCAGGAAGGGTATCTGTTCTTCGATATAGGCGCCTTACTGTTAATTGTTGCTCTTGCCTTGTCTTATGCCCGGCTGCTGCTGGTGGAACTGCTGGAGCTGCTGGAACTGCTGGAGCTGCTGCCTACGGCGCCCTCACATGACAGTTGGTCTGACGTGGACGTTGAATAACTGCTGTTGCAGCCACGAATTCCGCGGCGGAGAAACACTTGCATTTTTATTACGTTTGCGAATTGTCATTCGGACAGCGACTGTTGGTCTCATGAGTGTCCGCATAAATGTTGTTTGCTCTTTGCTGGGCAACAATTCAATTATCCGAAAAATATGCAAATGTCAATGCGGGTCTTAAGTGTTTGCCCAGGGAGTGCGGCGGGCGGTCGCCGTTTGGCTGTTTGAGAATTGCACTCGTGACATAGTTCATGGTATCTTGATTTAATTTTTCAATTTTCTCAACGAGTTCGCTGCCAAATGAGAGAGGAGCATACGAGGTAAAGACGAAAATTATGCAGCCAGGTTGAAGTTGCAGCATGTTGCCAAGGCGTGCCGGGCGCAGCAGCAGTCAGAGCCACATCAGTAACAGCAACAGCAGCAACAACTGCAACAACTGCAACAACAACATCAACACGTTGCACGTAGCAGCATTTCCGTTTCACAATTAACGTTCTACGTGACAAGTGACACCAATTTTACCACCTTTGCTATGTGTTTTATGCCTCAGTTGTTGTTGCTGTTGTTTGTGGCCTGTTGCTGCGGCTGTTGCTGTTGCTAATGCTTTTTGTAGACCACCATCAGGGCAGAGCCGGAGTCGAAGCTCAGGGTTTCTCTCCCATTGGCGTGCAGCAGATGCACGTTCCGCGATTGTCTGCGCAGTTTTGCTTAGGTTAATGGAGATGATTTGTTGCCCTATTCTAATGCAACGTAACAACCACAACGACAACGACAACTACAACGACGACGACAGCGACAACGACAGCTAAAACAACGGCGATAGCAGCAATGACAACTGCAAGTGCCAAGCAACATGTCGCACCAGCTCCAATAAAACTGGCCCGCATCCGTAATGAAATATCAGCCGGCCTGGCAGGGGCAGCTGCTAAATGCATATGGGAGCAGTCTGGCTTTTGACTCGCACATGTGACTCTGCGCGCTGGCTTTCGACTTGGCCTCCATTGAGCCGAAGCATCATTCTTTCCAGGTATTTCTCTTTTCTTTTTTTATGGCCAGCCAAGTGTGGGGCCGCCCGGAGTTAGAGCCGGAGTTGGTTACTTTTGGGCCGCGTGCCGTTGAAATTATGAAATTGACAAATTGCCGCAACGGCCGCGTAGCCTTTAAATGCTCTCAGCTGACCCCCTACAACGCCTGCTCAACTACCCAACTGCCTAACTACCGGGACCAGCACCAGCACATGTGGAGTCGTCCGTCCATCCGGATGTGTCGGGGTCAGCGTGTGGGTCGCCGCCGCTGACAATGAGCTGAGTTATTGCTGCGCAGATGAAAATTGTTTTTCAGTTGCATACTGCAGCGGTTGCATGTTGCAGAGTCAAGTGGTTGTTATTAATGTTGCTGCAGAGAAGCCACCATTCCTACCACCAATATCCCAACTTTGTAAGTCTAAAGTTCTAGCAATGCCTAATTCTCCCACTGTCTCCTAATGCTCTGCTCTCTCATTAGAGGTTTATCAATGTTTTTCTTGGTTAATGAGTCATTGATCTGATTCATGGATTACTCGCTGCCGTTAACTTCTAGATTCTGTCACCGCCTCGCTCTTCGCCTTGACATCACTCCCTTTTTATATGCGTCTATAATTGCCGATAAACTGATATTTAATGCGTTGTAATAAGCACTCATGTCGACATTATCAACGTGGGCATAAATAAACTCCTCGCTAAATGAATGATGTTTATCTGCATAGCTCGGCCGTGGCCAGAAGCTTGTAAAGGTTTTTGCTGCAGCTACTATTGTTGTCGCTTGTTGCTGCTGCCTCTTCCGGATGGCAGCATAATGTGGCCAATAACTTAGAGAACAGCAGAAGGAAAAAAAACGCATTTCACTGCTACTTACGTCCAATAAATCTAAGTAGCTGCTCTTTTCAACTCATCGTCGTTCGGGCCAGACCCCATATCCTTCAGATCTATGCGATTGTCATCAGCAATGGCTATATTATTATTGTTGTTGGTTGGTTGGGTTATCTGGGCAAAAAAAAAGGTTTCATGATGATGCTGCAATTACCGCATAGAGACTAGCAACTACCAACATCTTGGCTATCACATTGATAAAATAGCCTTGAGTGCCATTAATGTTGTTGCTGCTGCTGTCTGATGATGGTGTTGGCGTTGCTGTTGGCGCTGGTACTGGTGCTGCGGACGAGCTGCGTGTGGGGCAACTCATTAGTGGCATTTGACCTAGCATGCTCTTTCGCATGATTGAATTGGCAACAAGCTACAAACAACAAGCGAGGCAAGCGGCAACAGCAACCCGCGAACAGCAACAAATATCTGCTTGTCAAAATGTTTTCAACACATTTTTGTTTCTCTTTTTTTTCTTAGATGCAACAGCAACAGCAACAACTGCAACAGCAACGGCGTTAGGTGTTACCAGCAGGCAAAATGCAATCTGTTTGCTTGCTGCTACACATGATCGGTACCCCAGAGAAAGGGGGCGGATCGCTTGGCATTTTTGTAATCAACGCTATGCAAATGTCGTAGCATAAATTAACTAGCAATATATGCACTATGTATGCATGTTGCCAGCTGTTGGCCATGTTGCCACGCTGCCACGCTGCCGCTGCGGCGTTGCAGCTGCGGGGCAGTGGCGAGCAAAGAGCTTGACAACCTTTGCAGAGTATGTTGATTTGACACCTATCCGATCAGCGCCATTAGTCGACTGCATAGCGACTCGGCCGCTCCTCCTTGCAGACGTGTGAATTTGCATTGATTATCTGTCGCCTGCGATTGCATTTGGGCACTTTTCGCACCACATTTTGTGATTAGCGTTAACTGATTTTTCCTGGCAAATGTTTGCGGCGGCTATTTCGCGACAATTTGTTGATTTTTTCTAGCCGCATTTGTGAATTTGTCGTTGATAAATTAAGGCGATAAGTGAATCGGAAATGGAGCTTAGCAGTCAACCAAGATACACATTAAAATATCGAGCGCTCGACTGAATGAAATAAATACAACAAAAAACTTAAGAAAGTAAATTAATAAACAAAAAAATATATATATAATCAAATAAAGCGTGTCAAACGATAACCAATGGATGTCGAAACAATTGTCAGCATTGGTATTTTCAGTTTTTCTTTGATTGTTTATATCACATACGTGTGGCGTAGTGTGTAGACGCAAAGCGCGTAAACGAAAGGTTCCGAGTTCGAAACTCAGTGACAACAGCGCGACTTTTTTCATTTTTTCTAAATTTATAAACATGATGTGGCTGTGCTAGTTGAGATGATGTGCTTTAACGATACATATGTAGTAAATAGATGCAGGTTCGAGTCCAGGTGCGGTGATGCTTGTTTTTCTTTTCTTTTTTTTTTTTGTTAATTTGTTTATTTATTTAATTATTAATTTATTTTTTATTTACATACATTCTAGTTGAATAAAATTTCAAAATTATAATTTAATTTTGCAAAATTTAATGTTATATGCAAGCTATATAGCGTATTAAACAATGCAAATCGGACGGGACTCAGGGGATCTCCTAGTCGGGCACCTCCGACTAGAGTTTTCTTACTTGTTTATGAGTTGTTTTTATGCGCAATTGTATCAAACAAGCATTGTAATTTTATGGTGGATAAATAATAAATTTTAGATAATATTTTGTGATAATAATTTAATTTTAAATCGCCCTGAAGCGAGGATGTTGAGAGTGTCATTGTTTACTGAAATGTGGATTGCCATTGTAAAATATGATTCGTTTTCTACTAGCTGTGAGTTGTATAGTTTCTTCAAGGACTGTTGGTAATGTTTATTTGTATGCAAATATACATACAATTGTACGTTCTTTCGATATGATAATAGTTTTAATGTGATTATAGCATGATAATAGCTAAAAACTCATTCTTGCTCTTGTTGCATTAACAAAATACAATAAATTTATATAATTTATATAGATTTCGTTTTAAGCATTATGATATTATTATTTAAATCGTGATGTGATTTTACTACCGGATTGACCTAGCTCAGTTCTTTAAGTTGTAAAAATCCAAGCCAGATAGCAAGAGTTGATATCTTAATTATTATCAAATTCAAATTTATAGCCAACTAACCAATACTCTGTACACAGTAGTAACACCTTCAGACAGTCGAAATTAGTATTTTAAATTAATTTGAAATTGGAAAATGAGCTTCAAATCAGTGACTATAATACAGCATTCTATTTCTGATATTATGTGATAAAGTGATTTCCGTTCGAAATCAATTGTAAATATATGTTTATATTAACCATCGACGCTTATCAAACTCGTCTGTTAATGCTCTGGAGCCAATGAACTTTTTATCACAAAATGAATAGAGTATTTCTCTCAATTTGGGTCGTTTACATCGTGACGCAGTAAGTTTATAGCAGAAAAAAAGATACAAAAATCACACAGAATGTTGAAGAAAAAATAAAATATCTTAAAAATCAAGCAGAAATCGAAATAAAAAATTAATTTCGTTTGCTGCTGTTGACCTTTTACGGAAAATGCATTAAACTAAACACTCATAATTTATGCACGCCATAAAAAAAACTTATTTAATAAATTTTTATATCGAGTAAGCGAAAACTTGTTGCTATTGTTGTCATAAGCAATAAACATAAACCAAGGTAATGGACTCAGTTCTGACCCCCTCGTCCGTCGCTCGATCCATAGTGGAGACAGCACAGAAGCCAATCGAATGACAAGGCAGCTCATAGCCCCCAGATATGGAGTTGGTTTTTCGGCAGCTCCGGCTCAATCGTCAACTCATTGAGATATTGATCTCGCTCTCTAAGGTTGCCATGAAGCTCAGATATTGGCTCTGTCCGGGCTTGAGCTTTGGCACTGGGTCCCGCTCTGATCTTCCAGCCGCTGGGGCCGATTGTGAACTATTGTTATTTCACGAACTGTGACACGTTGGCAACTTTTTTGATTTTGTTTTCGCTTTTGCTCTTGTTGTTATTTTTGCTGGTTAGCTACTCAATTTTTTGCCGCTGACGTTCTGTTGTTATTTATTTCTTTATAGTACAATGAGTAAATAAAAATTTCCTGCTACTGCAACAACATTTTGTTGTTGCTGCTGTTCTCTTTGGCATTGTTGTTGCTGCTGTTGTTGTAGCTGGTATCCACCCTCGACCTTTTGTGGCAGTGGTAACCCGGCTAAATGTTTAGCTGCGATTTATCATTATCGTGACTTGTGATCTCGTCGCCGTTTGATTTTTTCGCTCTCCATTTGGCTGCAGTTTTAGCCTTTTTTGGCCAACTTTGTTTCTCATTGTTGTTGCTGTTTCCATGTACATTGTTGCTGTTGTTGTTCTTTTTTCTTTCAAAGTATTTTTCGTTTTGCTATTTCGTAAATTAACATGTTTTTTTGCTTTGAGTGACATTTGTAGGTGTATAAAGTGGCACAAATGAAGTGAAGTGTTCAACAAATATGGCCTGGAGATCGGATAGCAGTTGCTTTAAATGTTCCCAAAACCAGCTTTGGGCTGTGGTTGCTACCAAAAAGCTTATGGGGGAGCGCCAGTTGCAACTTGTTGCTAATTTGGGCTTGGGTTTAAAAAGGGGAAGGTTGCAGCTTACCAGAGCTGGCAAGAGACTAAATCTATCAGCAAATGAATAACTACATTTTTAACTAAAGTATACCAGCTAAACTCAGAAGCTCGTCAAGCTGAAAGGTTAGACTCGCAGTCGAATGAAGCGTTGGCCCGCCAGCAACAGTTGCTGCTGCAGCAGAGATCCATTGCTACTGTAAAATCAGTTCTGGCAGTGGCAATTTCCGCAAATTAAAGAGCAATCTCAATCGTTCGCCATATCTGTGCTTAGCTCACGTTGACTTCTTTTCAATCATTAAACACTGCAATTACCTCAAGGATACTCGCGCTGGCTCACAGATCTCTTGGCCTGCATATCACACCCAAGGAATGCACCCGAGCTTAGCTCACAGCTGCCCATTCAAGCTGCCCAAGGAGCGCAGCCATACAATTAAGTAACTATGGCGAGGTAATGCGCGTCTAACTAGAAATAAATAAACAAGGCGCCCAGATTGCCGGCTAGGCAGGTTGGCAGCCAGGTAGCATGCAGCACGGTGGCAGGCGCAATTCCTGAGGCCTTCTCAATCAGGGCGACTACCGGAATGCGTGCTCTGCTCTATGCCAAGGGTTGGGGGCTTCCCGGCTCGAAATTGTGCTGCATAATGATAGGCCAGTGGGAACGGCGTTGGCCCGCGCTGCGCCGCGCTTACTCAATTACCTTTGACTAAATTATGGCCAATTGTTGCGCTGAACATGTGTTGCATAATTACGGGCTGTGCGGCGGCCGGGCTACCGCTGCCGCTTCTGGGCTGCAAGCACAAATTTGATTACTACTTATAGATTAGATTTTGATTTTGATTTCGTTTCACGGACCCTGTCGCGGTGCCCAGCCTGGCGGCCTTCACTAAATGTGTTGCAAACCTGGCCACGTTGACAGGTTAATGCGTGCCCGAGGGCGGACTGCACTGATTAGCCAAGTTGTGGCTCAAGGCTTTAACACTAGTCAAACCAAATCAATTTTCGGCTGCCACACAATAGTGTTGCCCCCACTCCCCCACTGGTGGCTATTGTTGCTACAACGTATTGCTCCGCTCTTTGCTGGGCAATTAGCGTCGCAGCATTTACGAGTGCAGACAAATTACCGGGCAACATGTTGCAATTAAAATAACGGCACGCCAACTTTCGCCGCATTTCCAGCCACACAAAAATGTTGCGCGCGTGCGCAGCAGCAGCAGCAGCAGCAGCAGCAGCAGCAGCAGCAAAAGCCATGTTGCCGATGTGGCTGTTGCTCTGATTGTTGCTGTCGCTGTTGCTCTTGCAGGCCAAGTTAAGTGCGCTACTTTATGGCGTAAAACACTTAGACAAACCTTCTGCACACACTCACAGTCGCATACACACACACATTCAATTTGTTTGCATTTTAATTGTCGTTTGTCGTAAGTGCCAAAAAGAAAAATTGCTAACAACTCGTCGTCGATTGTCGCTGCAGCGGCAGCAGCAGCAGCAGCAGCAACAGCAACAGCACAAACAACAGCAACAGCAACAGTTTACGGACTTATCCTACGCATTTTGTGCCGTTCACAGCTCTGTCAGAGGGTGTGTTAAACATAATTTTATGGCTTAGTTTACGCGCCTCGGCACCTTTTCTCTTCAGCTTTTGGTTTTATTTTGGAGTTGCTGCGAGAGCTGAATTGACTCTTTATGGTTATTAACGCAAGCCACAATCCGCTATTTTTTCGTTTTTGGTTGCCTTAGCAATAGTTGTTACTGCAGTCATTGTTGCCGCCTTAGTGTAGGCGAGCTTAACTAAATGCTTTTGTGATAACCATGAGTTAAAAGTCAAATGACAAAGCGCTTAAGATAACACGCAAGACAGCGGCAAGGTATTACAGCTATGCAAAGTGGATAAATAAATTTAAATAATAAATAAAAATGAATAAATAAATAATAAAAATATAAAATAAATGCAATGAAATGGAATACTCTAATAGAAAACTGTTATGACTTAAATCCCACCGATATAGTGTATTTCTGTTGGTTAAATTAGCTTTAAAATTTCCTTAAAATAAATTTTATGTATTTTAAGCAAATATTGTGTGTTTAGAGAGAAATGATCCACTCCAGTTGTTGCATTTGCAATATACTCTTAAGCTAAAACTATGACATATATTATTATGTTTTAATATTGGATTGTCATAGATTGTCGTTTTATAAGCTCCAAAATATACAATTTTGTTTTTTTATACCCTGAGCCCATTGAAAATGGGAAATCAGGGTATAATGGTTTTGTTAAATGTATGTAACAGGCAGAAGGAGGCGTGTCAGAATCCACAAAGTATATATATTCTTGATCAGGACGACGAGCTAAATCGATTTAGCCCTGTCCGTCTGTCTGTCCGTCCGTCTGTCCGTCTGTCCGTCCGTCCGTATGTTTGAACGCGTCGATTGAAGCATCTAGACAAGCTAGAGACTTGAATTTTTTTGTTGGGTCCGTGGAAAGCACGCGCAGGTCAAGTTTGTTACCAAAAAACGATATCTATTTTGGTTTTTTGTTATCGATTTTAAACCTTATCGACAAACAGGTTTAGAGCTAGACCCCTGAAATGTTGCATATAGATTCATGTGAATTTTATGCAATTTCTATTTTTTTATTTTTTGGATACTGGGTCTTCTTACTAAGTCCCCCCCCCCCCCCCCCCCTTTACAACCTTTGAGAGTCTGTTGCAAATATAACCATGTGAATAAATTAGCATTTTTATAAAATGTAAAAAATTCAATAGAATCATATGCTGAAAGTTTCATCAAATTCCGTTAAGTCAGTCCCGATTTATTAAACAAAACGTTTGGCCAATAATCACACGCACGTGGAAAAAAACATTTAGACATACACATACATTGAAACGTGCAAGCGCGTCTACTATGCATGTGCACCAATACATTCAAGGCCATTCGTTCTAGCATATTCTTCAACCAAATCTGTGTTTGAATTCAGTTTGCATTTTCAGCCGCTTCTGTAGTTTTGTATTTGTCATATATCACCCTTTACACGCATACATCCAAACAGACCACCGTTTGTATGTACACATACTCATACGTTCATATGCGCGCATTTCAGCATTTTCTAAGAATCACAATTGCGATTGATCTGCTTCTTTAGCTTCTTTAGTTTTGTTTGTTTTGTCACATATCGCCCTTGTAGTACTACTTTGCGTTTTGCCAACAAGCTATGCAATACTGGTGTGGCGTAGTGGGTAGACGCAAAGCGCGTAAACGAAAGGTCCTGAGTTCGAAACTCAGTGACAACAGCGTGACTTTTTTCGTTTTTTTTTTAAATTTATAAACATGATGTGGCTGTGCTAGTGGAGATGATGTGCTTTAACGATACGTATGTAGTAAATAGATGCAGGTTCGAGTCCAGGTGCGGTGATGCTTGTTTTTCTTTTCTTTTTTTTTTTTTTTTTTGTTAATTTGTTTATTTATTTAATTATTAATTTATTTTTTATTTACATACATTCTAGTTGAATTTTAAAATTATAATTTAATTTTGCAAAATTTAATGTTATATGCAAGCTATATAGCGTATTAAACAATGCAAATCGGACGGGACTCAGGGGATCTCCTAGTCGGGCACCTCCGACTAGAGTTTTCTTACTTGTTTTCATTTAACATTGCCTCTATTCTTACTTTGTTCAGCTGTAGCTATCGAGTACTGGGAGAACGAGCAGGGGAGAGGTGCATTACCACTCTTACTTTTATTACTTACAGTTACTAATTGTCATATTGATAATAGGTTCAACTAAGACATTCAGATATGAATTCACTAGGTCACAAATTTATGAGATCACTTGGTCTGGTAGACAAGCTTCTAAAGGCTTTATTCAATAGAATAATTCCAAACTCTATATAGACACACTCTGTATACACCATAACATTGTCAAAATTTCGGAACATTTTCGTTTTCCATATGTCTACATTCCATTTTACAAATAAAGTCCAAGAACTAAATCTATAAAAAGGAATATGCAATCATTTTTTTGCAATCTCTGTTAGCACCAACTGCACTGCTATTTTTGTGAACACCGCTGTATATACTATCTATAACCTAACACTAACTTACACAGTTAACTTTTAACACGGGCTGGCACTTGTTTAGTTTGAATCTTACTTTTTTTTTGTGATAAAAGTTTTAGAAATAGTATTCTTTTAAAAGAGTTCTAAGATGACTCTCTAGTCAGGGAGAATAATAACTTCGGTGGCTCGCACTTTATTAAAAAAGTATGACTCAATTCCCAAACAACAGTGTAGCATTTCTGCAAGTTCTATTCTTTTCAATATTTTTTAAGAACTAATACGTAATGAGACATAAAGGTCATGTTAATTTCGAAACTGGAAACTTCAAACTTGAATATTATATTTGACCATTCAATGCTTGCTGTGGACCTATTGTAATTGCATTTCTATTCATCCACTGTTTTGAATGCTTTATAGCTGAAAGATTTATTTGCTTTAGACATTTGTATGAGGCAGACGGACAAAGAGACAAAAGAGATATGGCTATAAATATTCTTCGTTTGATCAATTGTTGACGTCGCAGACTTCTCATGTCATGCGTTTCACATTGTGTGACAAAATTATAATATCCTCGTTTAGGGTATATCAAGGCCGCATCAAAATGGCAACAAATTGTCGGCAATCAATCAACAAATGCTGCCGGCGTTAAGATCGCTTGTATTTATGGCCAAGTACAGCGGCCCATAAATATAAACATAAACGAGCAGCAAGCATTTCAAAAGACAGACAGCTGATATTTGGATGCACTTGCTGTTGAGACATTTGTATTTGAATATCGATGGCAACAAGTGCAATCAGTCGATTGACTGCATTCGATTTGGCAGCTTGTTAGATGTTGCTGTTGCTGATGATGTTGCTGATGTTGCTGTTGCTGTCTGTTATGCAAGCGGCGAAATGTCAGTCACTTGGCAACATGCGACTTGCCAATGAATGTCAAACATATTGGACCACTGAAAATGTCAGCAATTGACAGCCAAAGCACACTCACACACACACACACACACATATGTGTTGGTGCCTTGATTGGTCTGGCAAACGACAAATTAGGCGCACAATCGCTTAACTTTTATCGTAGCAATGTTTATGGCCCATTAACTTGGCCTGCGCAAAGTTCACACTGCTCGGTCAGCCAGTCAGGCAGCCAAAGTCAGCCAACGCCTTTGAGCATACGAGCGCGTATTCACCTACTCATTGATTAAGCAATCTTTTCGTCTTTCTGGTCAGCAGCCACAACTTTATGATAGCCAATTAATTTTAAATGCACATGCTTGTCTGTGCCAGATACATTGAGGCGCTGCGATACGCCCAGCAACAGCAAGTGCTTAAGGGTCAGCAATTTTTTTATTAACCCCGGTCACGCCAATATTTTGTCCATCGGCCTGCCGATAAACCCATTATCACTGACCACTGACCGGCGATCGATAACTTTCTCAATTGCAATTGCAATGCTTAGGCCCGATGCTGTGACCCATTTGACCAAATCTCTGGCATTAGTTGAGCCGCAAAATTTTCTGAGCCTAACTGACTCCTCCACTCCCTCGATTTGATCGATTGCGAATTATTGTCTTTGGCACCGTCTGCTGGTTGGGGCCATGTAATTTCGGTTGCCCCAAAAAGTCAATTGATATAGACAAGAAATGTTAGTATTTTCGTATACTCAGCCAGAGCTTCGGCTTCCAGCTATGAGTTGTCCGCTTGCTGATTGACCGATGGCAGATGGTTCGGTCGAGAGTTCGATCTTTGCTTATTTTCAAGCATTTGCGCTGGATGGCTGAACTGCCCAAAGCCTAAGCACAACTCCGAGTATGTCCATGACTGGGGCTATGACTAACTGAACTGTGTGATAAAGCTGTAGACGTTTTGGCAAATTGATTTTACGGCCACAGTTTCAATTCTGACTGCGAAATAACTCAACTGCTGCTTTGGGGCATACTTAGACTTTAAACAGATCGTTGGCCAAAGATTGGCCGTCGACTGCTGGGAGCGGCGGAGGGTGGTCTCTATGATGTGGCGATAAGTAACTGGTAGATGATTGTTATTTTAATGTTATGGTCAGGCTTTGTGTTTCGCTGCACACAAAGAGGGTGTCGAATTGTGTGGGCGTTACTAACGGATTGACAAGAACGAAGAAGGAGCGATAGAGAAATTAGCCTTTAAGTTTAAGCTCATTGAAAGTGGAACACTCAAATAAACAGGAGAATGCAAATCGTATTTCTTAGTGGGGTATTCAATCATAAATAATATTGTATCATTGCCATATCGTGATAGTTGACGAAAAGCCCCTTTCACACCGATACGGCTTGACTCCACCCAGCACTGGCCACAACCGACATTCAATCTCAAATCTTCTAACCTTGCGCTGATTTCATAACAGCAACAGCAACAACAATAACTTAAACAATTGAGTGCATTATTCGCGGCACAGTAAATTATAAATTAAGTACTAATTATATAAAATGCAACAACAATAAAATCAACTCGACAGTTGAGGCAAAGCAAATCAAACAAAGCCGCCTCCAAAAAATAAAAAAACACCAGAATAGAACAAGTAAGAAAACTCTAGTCGGAGGTGCCCGACTAGGAGATACCCTGAGCCCCGTCCGATTTGCATTGCTTAATACGCTATATAGCTTGCATATAATTTTCCATTTTCCAAAATTAAATTATAATTTTGAAATTTTATTCAACTAGAATTTATGTAAATAAAAAATAAATAAATAATTAAATAATTAATAAATAAACAAATTATAAAAAACAAAAGAAGAAGATAAACAAACATCACCGCACCTAGACTCGAACCTGCATCTATTTACTACATATGTAACGTTAAAGCGCGTCATCTCAACTAGCACGACCACCTCATGTTTATAGATTTAAAAAAAAAATTAAAAAAGTTACGCTGTCGTCACCGAGTTTCGAACTCGGGACCTCTCGTTCACGCGCTTCGCGTCTACCCACTACACCATACCAGTATTGCGGCGCTTGTTGGCAAAACGCAAAGTAGTACTACAAGGGCGATATGTGACAAATACAAAACTAAAGAAGCTAAAGAAGTAGATCAATCGCAATTGTGATTCTTAGAATATGCTGAAAAGCGCGCATATGAATGTATGAGTTGTGGACATAAAAAAACGGTGGTCTGTTTGAATGTATGCGTGTTAAGGACGATATATGACAAATACAAAACTACAGAAGCGGCTGAAAATGCTCAGAAGCGGCTGTGCACATGCATAAGCAGACGCGCTTGCACGCTTCAATGTATGTGTATGTGTATATGTTTTTTGCTGCGCGTCGCTGCTTGCCATGTGCGTGTGATTGGCTAAACGTTTTGTTTAATAAATCGGGACTGACTTAACGGAATTTGATGAAACTTTCGGCATATGATTCTATTGAATTTTTTACATTTTATAAAAATGCTAATTTATTCACATGGTTATATTTGCAACTCTCAATGGGTGGAGTATGAGGGGGGGGGGGGGTAATTAATAAAAAGAGCCGGTACGCAAAAAATAAAAAAATAGAAATTGCATAAAATTCACGTGAATCTATATGCAAAATTTGAGGAGTCTAGCTCTAAAGGTGTGGCAGATAGAATTTTATAACCTATTTTCGATAAGGTTTAAAATCGATAACAAAACAACAAAAATAGATATCGTTTTTTGGTAACAAACTTGACCTGCGCGTGCTATCCACGGACCCAACAAAAAAAAATTCAAGTCTCTAGGTCAACTACGTTCTGAGATCGACGCGTTCAAACATACGGACAGACGGACAGACGGACAGACGGACAGACGGACAGACGGACGGACGGACAGACGGACGGACAGACAGACGGACAGGGCTAAATCGACTCAGCTCGTCGCCCTGATCAAGAATATATATACTTTGTGGGGTCTGACACGCCTCCTTCTGCCTGTTACATACATTTAACAAAACCATTATACCCTGATTTCCCATTTTCAATGGGCTCAGGGTATAAAAATGGAAATCGAAAACAAAAAACAGTAAGAGAACGTGTGCGGATTGTGGCCCCGCCCACTTAATGTTAACTGCGTGGGCGTTACGCTAATGATCAAAACTTTTGCATATTGCAATGCTTGGATGGAAGGTTTGATAGTTGCTGTTGCTGTTCTTGTTGTTGTTGCTACTGCTGCTATTGCAATTGTTGCCGTCGCAGTTGTTGTTGCGTCTTGAATGGGTGATAAATTATTTCCCGCCATTTGCATAAATGCTTTGAATGCATTAATTGAAGTCCAAAGGCACACAAGCTTGCAACGCCCTCGACACGCCTCCCCCACACCCCGATTGGCCTTTTGCCATTCGCCGTTGCGTGCTGCAGTTGTCGATCTAATCAATTGCAGTTTATTGTTGGCCAGGCCCATAGAAAACCCATAGAGCGACCCATTAACCATGTGAGCGCAGCACTTGTATGCCATATATGCACGCTGTATCTAGATATATCTATGTATTTCTATCTGTATCTGCGTATCTGTATCTCAATATATTCGCCTCTTTAAGTGGCTGCCGCCTAATTGTTCATAAAAGTCAACAGTCAATAGCTCTTTATGTTTGCCTTTGAAATTTATATTTATTTATCGTTATTTTTAAAACACAATGGATATCGTATATTGTTGTTGCAGATGTTGTTGCTGTTGCTGGTTTTTGTAGATTTGTGAAGCTTCATAATTTTGCAAGACATTTGCTTAGCAGTAGCCATTGGCTGACTGAGCTGCTGATTTGAATTCAAGGTCTGCCATTCTTTACAATTAGTCCCAGAATTTATGAGCGATTTCAATTTTAAATTGTTTGCAATCGTTGTTGCTGCTAATGTTGCTGTTGCTGCTGTTGTTGCTGCCGCTGTTATTGGCTAACTAGTTTCAAACATTGTTGCAGTAGTCAAATCGCTGACCAAAATCAAATACGCAAATCTTTAAACAAATTGTTAAACACCTCATAAAAATACCTACTACAAATATATATAAATCAATATTATATATCAACTTTTTATACACCGAATCGTTTCGTATATGGTTTAGTTTAATTTGAATGTATATTTGATGTAATTTTAATTTTTGTTTTATTTTGGAATCCGGCGCCAAATCGAATTGATAACATGCCTTCGTTTTTTGAGCATGTTTTATAAGAAGGTAAGAGATATTACGGAACATTTTATTTAAGCTTAATACGTATTCAAAAAGTTCTCATAGTGCGTGTGTATTTAGATTGGATATCGAATCTTCACAGGGCTTGGGGTATCTCCTAGAGTGGTAGTTCCTAATATTTTTTATTGTTTTCAAATATAAGCATCGGTGTTAGTAGAGGTTATGCGTGTTGAAGTGCGAGGTCCGAGTACGGTGATATGAGGAAGTTATTGCGTAATATATTTCTCCATATATGACATTTGATTATGAACGTGTGACGTCCAATATTTATACCCTGAACCCATTGAAAATGGGAAATCAGGGCATAATGGTTTTGTGAAAATGCATGTAACAGGCAGAAGGAGGCGTGCCACACCCCATAAAGTATATATATTCTTGATCAGCGCGGCAAGACGAGTCGATATAGTCCTGTCCGCCTGTTCGTCCGTCCGTCCGTCCGTGTGTCCGTCCGAGTGAACGCTGAGATATTTTTAAGTACGCAACGTAGAGACTTGAATACTCGATAATACCATACGCTGCACAAGTTTATAAAATGTTTCCGATAACTCATTCCATTTCGATTTTATAGGCATTTATCGATAATTTTAATGTGTTTTTAAGGCGTGGTTTGTACATCGGTTGAGCTAGAGACTTCAAATTTGCTGTGTAGTTGCGTGTAATGAATACGGATATTACGTAATCTTTAGATTTTGGATGCCACTCCCCATTCGCCCCCAATAGCCCCCTATTTGTAAAATGCGCAAATCAAATACTAGAGACTTGTACTTTGGCAAATACACACATATGTTAATAAGTTGTGAAAGTTTGATGCACTTAGTCCATCGCTAAGAAAAGTTATTAAACAATTAAGTTCCCATAGTAATGCCCACATTGCAGCCCAAGCGCAGTCGCTGATTCAACTGTGCAGTTGCAGAGCGCGCACTTATGCGAGCGTGCATATAAATGTGTGTGTGTGTGTTGTTTATATACATGCATAAAAGCTGCGTAGAATGATTTGATATTTGGCTCTTCACAGGGCTCAGGGTATCCCCTAGTCGAGCAGTCTCGACTAGAGCACTCTTTCTTGTTTCAAGTTAAGTTTCGTTATGTAAACTATTCAATTATTTGATCAATCAACAGCAAAAACATTATATAATTAAATAACCATACCATTTGGTAATTGTCCGGTTAGATTAGAACAAACAGCTACAGTGCCAAACAAACAATATTTTGGTCAAGCTGTCATTTGCTGATGGACGATAAGGCCAATAAAAGCACTCCCTGGTTTAATTACCACTAAAGTAGATAAGAATCAGTCAAAATGCGTAAAACTAAACTTGCTTCGTAGAATTGGGCCCATTGTCCATTTGACTACCAAAGAGTTTTGACCACGAAAGGAATACTAAAATGTTATTTGTCTTCAATTCACTTTGGATAACAAGAAGTCTGCTTCAAGTCATAATTGTTATTCAATTCTATGGGCAGTATGCTGCTCATTCCGAGACAAGACAATCTGAAGTCGCTGAAATTCTGCATCAACTCAACTCTGCATACGAAATAGGACTTAACATCTTTATTAACATGCAGAATACCGATGAGGATGCTTTGGATTTGCAGCTGGAGATTCCAAGAATTCAAATTCAGCTATCGAATAACAGCTTAGCAGATTTTCGAGTTCTTGGCCGATTTACCGAAAAAACTCTAACCGTTGTTTACATACAGACCTATCCACTCGACGCTCAAGTGGCGGATTTCTTGCCACGCCTTTTGTGGCAACTACATGATCTTCACATTGTTTTTATAACGAAGGAAGAGCCCAGTAGCTGGCAAAATGATCTCTACAGCTTCTGCTTTCGAAAGGGTTTTATCAATGTGCTTCTCATTCACCAACTCCAACAGGAAATGGCGTTTTATAGCTACAATCCATATCCAACTATTCGAGCATTGCGTTTGCTACTACTCGTAGATTACCTCAATAGGTGGCGCCAACTATTGAACCTTCAACAATATCCGATTCGGACCATTGCATTCTCGATTGAGCCCCGCATGTTTCAATACGTGAATCGAAAAGGTCAACGGGTGTATGGTGGCTATATGTACAACGCCCTCAAGGACTTTACGCACCGACACAACGCTACGATTCAAATAGTAAAGGAAGTTCAAAATGATAACTTATACAATACTACTATTACTCTATTGGCAAACCATAGCATTGATATTATTTGCCATGTCAAAGAGTCTCAGTTGAAACTATCATCGACTGCACCTCTCTTTCTCACTCCATTTCGTGTTGCAGTGCCCTACGCCCAGCCAATTGCGAGATATTTGTACTTCGCACGCCCTTTCACTTGGACTCTGTGGCTCGCAGTGATTGGAACCATTGGGTACGGAATGCTGATGCTTTTTGGTAGTAACAGAAATACAGGTTCCGAAATTGGCAAACATTTTCTAAGCAGCTGGTGCAATTTGCTGTTTATCTCGCAGCCAAGGATCATTTTTGTCAACTGGCAACAGATTATCATCCATTTTATATTACTGCTCAGTGGATTTATTCTTACGAATTTTTATCTGGCACTGCTTTCAAGTATGCTTACATCAGGTCTGTTTGAACCGAACTACAATACTTTCCAAGATTTGGCAGGTTCACCCTATACATTGCTAATTGATAGCTACTATGTTCGTTATTTCAAGCAGTCACCTCTTTGGCCAGATGTTTTCATACACCTCATTAGGGAAGTTGAACCGCATGTCTTGGAAACCGCTCGCATCAATCTGAACACAAGCCACGTACTTACTGGATATGATGATCGCTTAGATGGTATTCTATTTCAACAGCATCTACTGAAAGTACCCCGTTTCAAGTTGATACCACAGAGTCTTATGGATGGCCTAGTGTCCTTCCCAGTAGTCGACGGATTGCCCTACTTGAATATAATAAATTCCTATCTGAGACGGATATTTGAATCTGGTATTTTAACAAAGATGATGAGTGATGCGTGGCTTGACACAATCGAGGGTGGCATAACGAAATTTATTACAGGTGACGGGATTGAGCGGAAACCATTCGACTTAGAATTTTATTACTATGCGTTTGCATTGTGGAGCGCGGGATTGATATTGGCCTCACTCTGCTTCCTCCTAGAGTTCCTTAGACATCGCATGACTAATCAACTTCAATTGTAATACTTATTATATATTAAATACATATAAATAAATTGCGGTCCTAATGGCGGGGTCTACGTTTAGTTGTAGCTATAAAAGCAATTCGTTGGGTCTGCGGCCTACAGAACTCTAATGGACGTGCTATACTTGAACACGCTGCAGAACTTGTCGCTGGTGCCGGGGAGCTTTATTAGCCAGTGCATTGACCAGCTCAATGCGTTATACAACATGGAACTGAATGTCTACGTTGAGTTCGGCAACAAGTCGGTTTTTGATGATCTCTTGCCAGCCAGAGAGCATGTTCTGCCAACACTGAGGGTAAGCAACGCGACGCTGCAGCTCGTACTTAGCGGCAACTACAGTGAGCGTGCCTTGACCATCATATTTCTGGAGGATGCGCACGCCGGCAGCATGTTCAGTTACCTCACATCCTGGCTGTGGCGTGCCCAGCAGCTGCAGGTATTCATCGTATATCCGGGGGCCACGCCCGGAAAATTGTTTCAGCTCTTTTCGCATTGCTGGCGCCAGGGCATGGTCCACATTCTAGTGACGCTGCCGCATACTCAGGAGCTTTACAGCTACATGCCGTATCCAAAGCTTCGATTGCTAGTCATGCAAGATACGCTGCAGTACTTTCATCGCACTCGCGGCTTGCTTTGGGACTTTCATGGCTTTCCGATAACTTGTGGCATTCTGCCCAGCAGCGCCCCGAGGGCTTTTCTCTTTAAGGATCAGCAAAATCGAATTGTGTACGCCGGCTATATGTTGCGTATGGTCCTGGACTTTATTCAACACTATAAGGGCAGCATACGAACTCACATGCTGGACTCCTTGAAAGAAGCTAATGAAGCGCTTAGCACCCGCCTCGTCGACTTTTTGCCATATCTGCTAGCAGAGACTCCGAACTTCACGAGCAGCGTTGTACTCTGGCATGAGAACAGCTATCTTATGGCGCCTTCAGCCAGACTGTTGCCCAGGTATATGTACCTTATAAAGCCCTACAGTTGGCTCACCTGGATGGCCTGCCTGGCCATGTTGAGCTACTGCAGTGGGGCACTGTTTCTGCTTTCTCAAGGACGTCTAACGTTGAGTGATGCATTTCTGCAAATTCTGCGACTGTTGCTTTTCCTGTCGCCTGGCAGGGAGCTAGCTGCTCCTCCAAGACCTCGTCGTCTCTTGGTTTACGTTATGATGATAATAGCTGGCCTAATGCTGACCAATCTTTACCTGGCGCAACTCTCCAGCAATTTGGCAGCCGGACTTTATGAAAAGCAGCTGAACAGCTTCGACGACTTAGAGGGAACGGATTACAAACTGCCACAAGAGGAGGTCGATTATAAGTACTTGCTCAACTTGCCCGACCTGCATCCGCAACTGGTCAAACGCCTCGTAGTCACACCGGAGCAACTGGTGGACAGATATCGACTCGAGCTGAACGTCAGCATGCTGCACAACGGCTTTGCGGATAGCATTGAGTTTGCTTTGTACCAGCAAAAATTTTTACGGGTTCCCCTATTCCACAAGCTACCGCAGATCATCTACCAGCAGCCCTTCTTCATGCCCTCCGCCTATGGGCGACCCTACCTAAAGATCTTCAATTGGTATATGCGGCGAATGTTCGAAGGTGGAATCTTGCTAAAGATGAAAAGCGATGGCTTTATCAATGGTATCCAGAGCGGACGTCTACAATTTGTGAACCGTGCCAGATACCAGGAGGTAAATTCCAATGATCTAGAGTACTACTATACGGCAGCTGCTGTCTGGTTGGTTGGTATGTTTCTGGCCTCTTTGTGTTTTATCTTTGAGCGTTGGAGAAGTTAAATTCAGTTTAAAAATTTGAAGAGCTTTGGAAATTTTAATTTATTATTGGATGAACGGATCCACGGACAGACAGACAAGGGTATATCGACTCGTCTTGTCGCGCTGATCAAGAATATATATACTTTCTACTCCTTCTGTCTGTTACATACATTTTCACAAACCCAATTTATCCTGATTTCCTATTTTTAAAGGGCTCAGAGTATAAACAACGTAGAATAATTAAAGTATTAGCTCCACACAGAGCTCAGGGTATGTCCTAGTTGAAAAGTTTCAACTAGAGCACTGTTACTTGTTCTTTCTATTCTGCCTCATGACATAACTTTAACATACAATATGAATATTCTAACTAGATTTCATTACTATCAATATATTGGAATACAACGTACCGTCTAAAATTAACAATTCAACCATTTGATCTGCAAAAAACAGTTCTATATTATTTAATAAATATATCATTTGGTTAGACTAAAACAAACAGCACCTGATCCAGCAAAAAATTATGTGGTCAAGCTCTCCTGCACCTACAATGGTCCAAATAGATAAGAATCAGTCAAAATGTGTAAAACTGAGCTTGCTTCGCAGAATTGGGCCTAGTGTCCATTTGACTACCAAAGAGTTTTGAGTTACTCGCAGATTACCTCAATAGGTGGCGCCAACTATTGAACCTTCAACAATATCCGACTCGGACCATTGCATTCTCGATTGAGCCCCGCATGTTTCAATACGTGAATCGAAAAGGTCAACGGGTGTATGGTGGCTATATGTACAACGCCCTCAAGGACTTTACGCACCGACACAACGCTACGATTCAAATAGTAAAGGAAGTTCAAAATGATAACTTATACAATACTACTATTACTCTATTGGCAAACCATAGCATTGATATTATTTGCCATGTCAAAGAGTCTCAGTTGAAACTATCATCGACTGCACCTCTCTTTCTCACTCCATTTCGTGTTGCAGTGCCCTACGCCCAGCCAATTGCGAGATATTTGTACTTCGCACGCCCTTTCACTTGGACTCTGTGGCTCGCAGTGATTGGAACCATTGGGTACGGAATGCTGATGCTTTTTGGTAGTAACAGAAATACAGGTTCCGAAATTGGCAAACATTTTCTAAGCAGCTGGTGCAATTTGCTGTTTATCTCGCAGCCAAGGATCATTTTTGTCAACTGGCAACAGATTATCATCCATTTTATATTACTGCTCAGTGGATTTATTCTTACGAATTTTTATCTGGCACTGCTTTCAAGTATGCTTACATCAGGTCTGTTTGAACCGAACTACAATACTTTCCAAGATTTGGCAGGTTCACCCTATACATTGCTAATTGATAGCTACTATGTTCGTTATTTCAAGCAGTCACCTCTTTGGCCAGATGTTTTCATACACCTCATTAGGGAAGTTGAACCGCATGTCTTGGAAACCGCTCGCATCAATCTGAACACAAGCCACGTACTTACTGGATATGATGATCGCTTAGATGGTTTTCTATTTCAACAGCATCTACTGAAAGTACCCCGTTTCAAGGTGATACAACAGAGTCTTTTGGATGGCATAATGTCCCTCCCAGTGGTCAATGGATTGCCCTACTTAAATATTATAAATTCCTACATGAGACGGATATTTGAGTGCGGAATTTTATCAAAGATAAGGAGCGATACGTGGCTCGACACAATCGAAGGTGGCATAACGAAATTCATTACAGGTGACGGGATTGAGCGGAAACCATTCGACTTGGAATTTTATTATTATGCGTTTCCATTGTGGAGCGCCGAATTGATGTTGGCCTCACTCTGCTTCCTCCTAGTCGATTGTCGCGTTTGACAGCGGAGACTAATTATGAATATTCCTTTATAGATCAGCCAAAAATTTGTGAAAAATGTTAAGGTGTAAGTTAAAGTACAAAAACTGTAGGGTTAGACAAGAACAAGAACAATAGACAGTAATAATAGATACCTTGACTAGATATGACATTAACGAGTCTCACTGCTCCGCATCGCAATTAATATTGTATGCATTTTAAGTAGTCTTACAGGCTGTTAGTCTATTCCCTTGAAGGCTACAATATTTTGATTCTATAAAACCAGGCCATAAGCTGGTTACTTCCCCCACCTTGAGTTGACCCTCGAACTGTAACATAATATTACAAATGCTTCATTTGCATTACTACCGGGCGCACTTGTTGTCTTAGCTGTGGCACCGGGCGGGCTGGCAATCACAAACTTGCAACTGCCACATGCAGCTTGCAACTGGCAACTGGCAACTGCAGGCGCTGAAGGTGTCTTCGGTTATTGGCAAACATTAATTATATACTCGCGCGGGCTCTCGACTGGGCTAACTTCTGTGCGCTGTGTTTGCTTTTGTTGCATTTACTGGGGCTTTGTTTATGTTGCTTGTTGTTTTTGTGAAAGGCTCGGGGAAGTGATTCAAATGTTTATTTGGTGGTGTATCTTTGATTGCAGACTGGCTGCACACTCACACACACACACACAGCCAGAGACAGAGACAGGCCACAAACTTTGCGCAATGAATGTGCCCAGGCTCGGTCAGGCTATTCAGGTATCTCATTCGCCTGGTCTCTGTCTCTTCAAGACTTTGCTATTTATTTTTGGCCGAAATTGCACATTTTCCCATGCTGCTGTCGTTGCGGCAGCGTTAGCTGCTGTTAGCTATTGATGTTAGCTGTTAACTGTTTGTTGGTGTTGTTGCTGCTGTTGTTGTGGCCACGTAGCGCCTAATCAAGGAGCGGAGTCTCTACGGCGACTGCCTTAGCCTCTATTCTCCAGCCTCTGTCGCAGCCAGCTTGCCCGGCCGGCCTGTGCCGCGGCCACCCGCTGCCATTCGGACCCCGAGGCAGCCAAAACGATGAATATTGATTTAATTGAAAGTCATTGAGGCACACGTACTCATAGACACATGGACAGAGAGACAGAGGCAGACCCAGAGACAGAGACACACGCGGCGTACCGTTTTCCATTTGGCGTGGCTCCAACTCCAAAGGCGACGCTTCAACTCCAACGCCGATATCTCGCTGCGGGCCCTCCCACATGCCGCCAACATCATCCACATCCACAGCACAGCCAGAGCCACAGGCACAGCCGCGTCCACATTCATGCACAACGCCCAAACATTTGTTGCTGGCACATTGACACAGTTTCTATGCAGCGGGCAGATGTGCCGCTCATTGCCTCCGCCCGTACCGCGTCTCCGGCTGTGCCTCCATGTTGCAAGTTTGTCGACATGTTTTTCTTTTGCTTGGCGACGCTGCTGCCAAATGTCAAGAGGTTAATACGTGAATTAACAGCAAATTTCTTTGACTTGTGTGTGCCTGCATGTTGTTGTTGTTGTTGTTGTTTATGTTGCTGCTGTTGTTTTTGCTGTTCGTGCAGCTGCTGGCGCTTTCATTGGAATGCGGGCGTTGCTCAGTTTTTTTTTTTTTTTTTTTTTCTGTTTTACAGCTAAAGCAGTCGAAAATGCATTAGGCTGGTCCAACCACACCAACATGTGGCCGATTATGTTAAGCGATAGATCAGACTGTGTGTTTTCAAGATATTACATTAACATTTTTGAAGCTTTTAGTATGACCAAGCATTCGCTTATAAATCAAACGGAATTTCTCTAAATCGAATGCTTTGCATTTCTGATTAGCAAAAGAAAACAACATATCTGAGATTTGTATTTTAGGAAATAGTTTCTGTTCTCACTTAAAATTTTATTTAGTAAAATTCTACCGGGAACTAATTTAGCCTACCCTATACCTCATTCCTATTAGTTGAATAGTTTATTTATATCAATGCTCATGATACGAATTTACAGAAGGAATAAGCAACCCTTTTTACGATCTCTGGCGAGTTTCTGAATTTGAATTTCTGACTAAATTTGTTATATTAAATATTTATTATAAGATATGAATACATATTTTAAATTTAATATGTTATGTATGCTGTTGAAGTCCTTGTTGATAGAAGCAACATTAACAGTTGCTCTAATGTTAAAATACATCTGTATCAGCAGATATTGTTCTATGAATTCGTATAACAAAATAAGCCTTACCGTTGTCCTTGCTGTATAGCCATGTCACGAACCACGTATCCTTGCAAGCTGCACACTTTAACCGTCAGGTGGCGTGGTTATGGGTGACCAGGGGAGAACCTCTATTGTGAACTATAGAAATAAATAAATTGAGATATTAAATCAAACTCGCTCAAATATAAAATACCATAAAATTAAATAAGTCAATTTATTCATATAGACATTTGTCTTTTCATAGATAAAGTCTTGGATATTCGACGTGTCTTGCATATTGATATAAATTGTGTTTTTGTATATACGATTACTTTACAAAAACGTGCCTGTAGCTCATATTTATAAGCGATTTCAAGTTTACTTTATCTAAAATTTCAGGGATACGTGTTAAAGGGACAAGACTATTCCGATTAGTCTCGTTATCTTAATTAAGATTATATATATATATGTATTCCCTAATTTGATATATCTATTTCATATTCAATTTCAAAAAAATCTTTTAGCCCATTTTAACACGTAAGACTTAATTTTCAATTACACATTCCATGCGGCACGCTCGCTCGTTCGTTCGTTCGCTTGGGTCGCTAACCCACATAGATTACCAAAGTGCGATTAAACAATTACAAATATAAAAATACATGCAAAATAGAGTCGTACGTCTATGCAAATTTCTGTGCGCAGTTGGCAGCAAGTACATAAAATTTATTAAATATTTGTTGTTTTTTTTTCGACTATCAATGTAGAGGGTATATTAGGTGGAATACTTAATCAGTCACGCAACATAGTTCAATTGACTGCAGTGGAACAGAATAATTGTATTTGTTTTCGAATATTGTATCAGTATATCAGTATCTAGTATTTAGATTCTAAATGAATAATCGGCCTATATTAAATTGTGTTAGAACTTTTATAGTGATTTATCTATATATATATCCAAAACTAAAATGCCATAGCAATCGAACATACGTACAGGGTAACAATTAGTCTGTCATTCTGGACCGCTGTAACCTAACTTGCTTAACTCAGTTTTGTTGTGGCGCTAGATCCAATGGAGACAATCGCAAATAGATCAAAGAGAGCAAAGCCTACGGAGCAACAGAGGCTGCCCACTGGGAAGTGAGCAAGTGGACAAATGAAACTGGCACTAGATATAGCACTGGGCTCTGAACTCGGTCTGGCACTGGGTCTGGGGGCTGCGTGGGTCTCCGATTGCGTTTGTTCGGGTCGGCTTGTCTGGCGATAGTGCAAGAATTCAATTGAATTCATTAACATTGCACATGATAATATCGCTACATTTGTATGATATACATATACATATTAATTATGGGTCTTAGCATTAATACTATATACCCTGCCAAAAAGTATTACAATTTAATTGAAAGTGAAAATTACAAAGTACGCATAGTTCTAGAGATATATAGATAGATAGGTATATATTTAATATCAGGGTATTCGATACATGGGACCCTTATATGATTATCATGTAACAATTTGTTGGAATTCTCATGTCAATTATGTTGTTGCTTCAATAAAATGCATTTTCATTGCCGCACTTTAGACTTAATCTTGTGCGAAAAGTGGTTCAATCGCGATAACTTCGTTGCAGTCAGCCAGACTATAATACCAATACAATTACCAACATCAGCAGCAGCAGCAGCAACAAAGCAAACATTTCTGATCGAGTTTTGCATTTTAATTGATTCTTAATGGAAAACTTCTCTTATCATGATTGCGAATTTATGAAATGTTAATTATAAATTGCATATTTAGATTTGTGCAAGTGCAGCCCCGTAATATGAGCTCATATTTTTGAAAGTTGTCAAATCGTGAGTTATCGCCCGTCGAAATTGGCCGCTAATTGAACAGTTTCGGGTATCGCAGTCAACAGGCAGGTGGTCGTAGCTCATTCCAAGGCATTGCCAAATCCCCTGACGTATTGCAATTGCGATCTGAGTGGATAGCTCAAGAAAATCAGCCTCATATTTCTGAACATTTTTCGTTGCGATTACGCGAATGCTATATTTACTTAGCTTAATATCATTTACATATAACGAACGAAGTAAACGAATATATTGATTTTGTAGACGGCCCCAAAATAGTTTTTCAATAATTTCCAAAGACTTGTTATATGCTTATTCTATATAATTGTATAATATATAGCCACTTGAATATAATGGAACCCTAAGGTTCCCTGAGGAAACACTCAATGTTTCACTCATGTCGAGCTGGAGTTAGATCTGTCCAAAATCGAATCTCATTATATTTTGCAGATAGATCCATTACATATTCTGAATGAAATTATCACCTCTCCACTATAGTAGTCTTTCTCTTTCTTTATTTAACTATGTTGAACAGCTGAAAATCTTTGGGACAACTTTTCCCATTACAAGTTTTTATGTTTGCCAAGAATTTTTCATTAGCATGATCGCAATAAATTTAATTATATGGCTCGTATAAATGCCAGCTGTTGTTGGATTGCTGCGGAAAGCACTCCACTTGACTAAATTAAATATCATAATTTTGTTTTATAACATTTTAATGCACTTGGCTGAAATATATATTTTAAGTTGTCTATTTTATTAATGTGTCGTGCTTTGGCGCCTCCTCCCGAGACAACTGTTCCACATGCAGCAGTTGTTTCGCTGCATATTTGTCCATGCGTTGCAGCAGCTGCTGTTGTTGATGCTGTTGTTGTTGCTGTTGTTGCTGCTGTTGTTGCTGTTGTGTCGCTGCTTTGACGCCATTGTTGCTGTGCGACAGCCGCAAAGTCGGCGACAGCAACAAACAAAATGAATTTTCATATTTTCTTATTGCACAAAAAAATGTTTTTATACCCTTTCCCCATTCGAAATGAGTAAATCCGGGTACAATGGTTCTTTCAATATGAATATTAATGGAACAAAATTATTAAGTATAAAATAATACCTTTATCTACCCTCCTGTTGTGAGAGTACTGTAATCTTTATTTATTTAGTTTTTAATCAAACGACATAAATACTGAGAGAAGTTGTAAGAAGTATGCTCTTCTTCCTGTCTCTCTCGATATCTTTTCACTTCAATTAATTCATATTTTTCAAACATCTATTCAGCTCTACAAGCCCTTGGCTGGCAAGAGTATTAACTGTTCGGCGTGCCAGATTTTATGCAGATTTTTTGTACTACGCCGCCTGCCTAAGAGACCGAGACTTCATTTAATATACCCCATCTCTCAGGACACTAGACGAGCTTGGAGGCGGCGTTCGACTGCTGCTGCGGCTGTGTTTACTGTGAGAGTTGCAATCGCAGACCATGCCCAGGAGCAACGGCGCATCCTTTTGGTCTGTGAAATCCGTTTTTGTCTCCAGCGCGTTGAATCTTGTTTTGGCCGTTAATATTAAAATGCATGTAAAAATGCAAACGTCGCGACGTAGGTGAGAATGGGACTGGGCTGGGGAGCAGCATGTGAGACAAAAGCATGTTGGCTGAGCGGTCGGGTGGCTAGGTGGCTAGGTGGCTGGGTGTATAGCCGCTATAAGGAATTATGATACGTTTAATTACCAAGCATCCGAATGACGTGCAGCACGTGACTTGCAGGCAGCAATTGCCCCCGCCCCCACAGGTCGTGCCACATTTTAGCTCGTTCATTAACAGCTGTCAGCTTTTGGCAGCACTTAGCTCCGCGTCGTGGTTCATGGCATTCCCGGCGCTGCTGACGCGTTTTACAATTTGCACCTTTTTAATTAACGTGATTGCAGCTCTACTATCACACACACACACACACACACACACACTCAGAGTGTTGAATGTTGATCTATGTATTACGTGCTGAATGCATCTCTCAACGCAGTCCATGTGGCTGGAGTGGGTTAGAGATTGGTTTGGCTGGGTTTTGGGGCGCAGCTACCTGCGCGCTTGGAGTCGTCTCTGTGTCTCAAGTGTGCACTTGCATCAGCCTCGACAGCATCGCCCAAAAATCTACCTGACATCAGGCATCAGTAGCAGTAGCAGCAGAAGCAGCAGCCCCAGCTCCAGGCGAAACAGAAGCCACAGCTGAACTGGGGTTTGGCAGTTGGAGCTGAAGCAGTAGCTGAAGTTGGAGCTCCAGGCGTTGCTTTGTCTTTCGTGTGGAGTGAAAGTCGTGGCGGCTTTTTGGCGCTTTGCTGCCTCATATTCCAGCTCAATGATGTCACACAATGTCACGTGCTGATTTGACAGCTGCTGCTAAGGCAGCATTGGGTGGGCAAACCCTCGATGGGGCCTGTGCCCCGGCTCGCTTCTGTGTACTTAACATTTACGCACTTCAGCGCGTTTCATGCACAAAGACCTGCGGCCGAGAGGTGCGGGAGGCTTCTTCAAATGTCAACAGCTCAGCTTTAAATATATGGGCAAAAGTTTTCAACCATTCTAATCTAAATGATGTTATGCGCGACACGAATTCACGATGTCTTGTTAATCGTGATATGTGAATTATGCATAAGAGCAGAAAATTATGAAAACTGCTTTAGATGATCTAAGCGCTAAGGCCCCATACAAAAAGCACACTTCTTGAAAATGACTCATAATTGATGTGTTCAATAACAAAACATGTTGCGATGTGTCCTTTAGCATTGTTTGTCATTCAAAATCATGTAATACACAATAGATGATTAAAAGCCTCTGTATTGTAAAGAAATGTGATATGTTCTTAGCTCACTCTTGCTACAATGAAGTCTTCTGGGAAAGGATTTTATTTATTATACATCATCAAATTTAAATGCTATGGCACCTAAAAATAATAATAATAATAATAATAATAATAATAATAATAATAATAATAATAATGCGATATAATGCATTATATAAATTACCATCTGGTGCATTTTGTCTGAAACATCGTATAGCTGTCGGAACATCATACAAAGCTTTAACATGCAATAAAATAGTAAGCGTTCTTAAATATCGTAACCTCTCTCATAATGCTACAGAAATTTGTTTTATATATTTAAAATATAAAACAAAATTTAAAACAAGTATGAAAACTCTAGTCGGAGGAGCCCGCCTAGGAGATCCCCTGAGCCCCGTCAGATTTGCATTGTTTAATACGCTATATAGCTTGCATATAACATTAAATTTTCCAAAATTAAATTATAATTTTGAAATTTTATTCAACTAGAATGTATGTAAATCAAAAATAAATAAATAATTAAATAAAAAAACAAACAAAAAACATCAACGCACCTGGATTCGAGCCTGCATCTATATACTACATATGTAACGTTAGAGCGCATCATCTCAACTATCACAACCACTTCATCTTTATAAATAAAAAAAAAAAAAATTTAAAAAGTTACGCTGTTGTCACTGAGTTTCGAGCTCAGGACCTTTCGCTTACGCGCTTTGCGTCTATCCATTACGCCACACCAGTATTGCATAGCTTGTTGGCAAAACGCAAAGTAGTACTACAAGGGCGATATGTGACAAAAACAAAACTAAAGAAGCTAAAGAAGCAGATCAATCGCAATTGTGATTCTTAGAATATGCTGAAATGCGCGCATATGAACGTATGAGTATGTGTACATACAAAAACGGTGGTCTGTTTGAATGTGTGTGTGTAAAGGGCGATATATGTATGACAAATACAAAACTACAGAAGCGGCTGAAAATGCAAACACAATTCAAACACAGATTTGGTTGACGAATATGCTAGAATGAATGGCCTTGAATGTATTGGTGCACATGCATAGCAGAGGCGCTTGCACGTTTCAATGTTGTGTATTTGTATATGTTTTTTTTCTGTGCGTCGCTGCTTGCCACGTGCGTGTGATTATTGGCCAAACGTTTTGTTTAATAAATCGGGACTGACTTAACGGAATTTGATGAAACTTTCAGCATATGATTCTATTGAATTTTTTACATTTTATAAAAATGCTAATTTATTCACATGGTTATATTTGCAACAGACTCTCAATGGGTGTTTGACTGCAGGGGGGGGGGGGTTAATTAGTAAAAAGAGCCGGTATCCAAAAAATAAAAAAATAGAAATTGCATAAAATTCACGTGAATCCATATGCAAAATTCGAGGGCTCTGGGTCTAAAGGTGTGGGAGATATAATTTTATAACCTGTTTTCGATAAGGTTTAAAATCGATAACAAAACAACAAAAATAGATATCGTTTTTTGGTAACAAATTTGACCTGCGCGTGCTTTCCACGGACGCAACAAAAAAAATTCAAGTCAGTACCTTGTCTAGATGCTTCAATCGACGCGTTCAAACATACGGACGGACGGACAGACAGACGGACAGGGCTAAATCGACTCAGCTCGTCGCCCTGATCAAGAATATATATACTTTGTGGGGTCTGACACGCCTCCTTCTGCTGTTACATACATTTAACAAAACCATTATACCCTGATTTCCCATTTTCAATGGGCTCAGGGTATAAAAATAAGATTTAAAATATTTCCCAGAATATTTATTTATCAATATCATCATTCGCAAACTTCACAATTCCCAGGAAATATCATAGGACTGTTATGCTCTAGCAACGAACAATAATGTTTCTATTACCTATCTTTGGTTTAGTTCAGTTGTCGCAGAGACAACACGATCAGCTTAGAGGTCTTTATGGCAATGCAGCAAAATATCCTAATGGTATTCGTGCTGAGCCCTTTGTGAACCCTTTCACACCTGAACAAATGCCCAAAAAACGATCGACGAGACGCTGGCTTTAGTCTCATTTGCTTTCTCTGTCTGTCTCCTTTCTCTCTTTCTCTCCCAGTGTTTTTCTGGGGTTGCAGTCAAAACAATTTATAATTTCAACGCCTTGAGATAACAAATAGCCCCGACGGAGTGCACGATTCGACAATTAATCACCACGTCGCGTTTGGCTGTTTGGGCTGTCTCGTGTTACCTTTTCGGGCATAATTACGGCAAATGTAGTACGGCGCAAATATTCGTAGTTCGAGCCGCCTCCAAGTGCCAAGACAGTTAAAAATGACGTCCAAACTAAACCCAACCAAAACAAACCGAGTCGAACCGAAATGACAAAAACCCAAAGCCAAGTCATGACAAGTCGAGGCAGCCAACAAATGCAGCCAAAACATGGCCCAGATGATCGATTAGCAAATCCAAATCCAAATGCAGCCAAGTCCAGGCTGAGCGAGTCATGCAAAACAATTGCGGCCACAAATATTGGGACAGCGAAATATTGGCCATGCTTTTGCCTGGCATAATTTGGCAATTGAATTGATTTTGTTTCGGCTTTTTACTGACTGCCTGCCCACTGCCCGCTGCCCGCCCGTTGTCTCTTCTCTCCCGGCTGGCTCTCTGGCCAAGCCCTAGAGCGAATTTGGTTACGCTCACGTTTGTGCAGGAAATCGAAATCGTTAGCCTAAACTTTATGTTCATAAAAAAGGGTTTGGCTGTGTGATATTTCATGTTTGCCGCCAACGCCATCGACATTGCTGCCGCCTCTATGGCTGCGACTATTGCTGCCGTGCATTGATTGATTGAGCGTCAGCGTCGACGTCAACTGCGGCGCCTGCAGCGGCCCCTTGGACGACACGTACCGCCTGCCACTAATGCCTGCGCCATTCGCTCCCACTACCCCGTCAAGACGTTGCGGTTCAAAGGTGCCACCGTTTTCTCCCGTAATGAACGATCATTTGATATGCCGCCATCACAGATAAAGATACGATTTATGACCACATAACAATTGTCGTTGCTATTGTTGTTGTTGCTGCTATTGTAGTTTAATGTCCATTCCCAAATTGTTGACGAATTCCGCCTGCTGGCAACTTAAAGCGACAAGCATTTTGTGCCATTCATTGTTGTAGCTGTGAGCTGTTTTATTTTTACGTTGTGCTCGCCCAGCTGCGTCCCCACATTTGTTCCATGTGCAATTTTTGCATACTTCAGCAAACGCGTCATATTTTCGAGTGGTTTCGCTAACATGCAAAGGACACTTCAGAGCCCAAACACAAGTGGATCCTTTAAGAGCATTTTTTCTACAGTCGTGTTCTTGTTGCTGCTGTCGCTGCTGCTGCTTCCTCTGCCACTGCTGCTGCTGTTATTGCTGTTGTTGTTGTTATTTGTGCTGTTGCCGGCCTGGGGCTTGAGTGTTGCTACATTCTAAATTGGAACAATCCCTGTGCCTCGACTGAAACTGTGATGATGATGACGTTCTGATGAGCCTTGTATGGCTGATTGTATTTTCAGTCAAATGTACATACATACGCAGAGGCAGGTGCGCTTTGTATACCGAAGCAAGACTGCTGAAACAGCAGATATACCAATATTATATGTAAGCCGAAGCATATCTGGCGTAGCCTTTCTATTTCAGGGCAGGTTTGCAGTACAGGATTATGCAATAGACTGACACAATCGGTTAACTCTCCGAACAACATAGTTGACATTCAGCCAACTGCATAATAAAACATTTGTACAAGTATAATTCATTAGATTGGTCATTAAGCATTCAGGTCGAGTGCTTGTGGCCAATCTCAGCGCACAATGCGATCGAACTCGAACTCTTTCAGTGTGCAGCATGCACATGCACACAATGCTTGCCATTTCCGTTTCCTGTTTGCACTGTAGCTCACACACACGCGCATACTCACATGCACACAATGACAGCGACATATCCTGCACATAATGTGCATATCATTTACGGTGTCAATCAGGACAGCCGCAGTCACCTGGCCGCAAAAATCAACAGCAATATACAGGACACACTTCAAACAGCAGCCATGTGTGTGTCCGTGTGTGTGTGCGTGTGTGCGACTGCAATATCCTGTGCGGAATGTCCTAGGCTTCAGTCGACCATTAAATATATTGCGGTCATTTTAATATAAAATAATTAATTCCAACACAAATATTTATATCAGCAAAAATATGCCGCATAATTGATTCGTTGGCAGCCGTCACGAGAGGCAACGATGTTTACTCAGATTCAGAGGCAGATTCCGATTCCGATTCCGATGCAGATTCCGATTCAGAGTCACAGAGGGACAGCGGACAGCAGAGAGCGTCTATCATTGGCATTCAATTCAATCACAACAATGAAATAAACATAATGAAATACAATATAAATACATTAAATGCCCTCGCTCCCTGGCAAACAGTTGACTGCACTTTCGCATCCAATTCCATTTGAATTATCGATTTCCATGCCAAATTCAGGGATTCGGATATGGAGCGAAAGGGGCGCCGTTGGCTTGGACGTTGCCAGCGCCATTTAGCAATTAAAAGCTTTAAAGTAGGAAGTAGGAAAAAAAGGACATTTAATTAAATTGGCACGACCTTTTTGGCAAAAATAATGTCAATAATCATATTGCAGCCGAGCATAACCAACTGTGCAATTCTCTATCAAAAAAGCCACAATAATTTTATAAAAAATTACGTGTTATTATCATTATTGTTTATGTCAGATCCTATTAAACAGAACTGCTCCTCCCTCCACATCCCCATGCTATGCTATAACATAACATGCTATAACATAATTTCCAACTCTAGCTCTCCTGCTGGTTCTCTGGCGCCTTCTTCTGACTTTTTGATTCATCTTCTATTTTCACTTCTTTTACTTACGCTTTCTCTTATCTGCACGCTGACTGTGCAAATTCCGCAAATTGAATAAACGCCAATACTTTTAAACAACCACAAGAAAAGTGTTTCTACTGGATTTCGACGCCCCCCTCCAAACAATTATATTAATTATTTATATTTTTAATTATTAAAAAATTAACTTGTTAAATTGCAATATATATATATATATATACATAAACAATCTTATGCCTTCCTTCAATCCTCAAATATTCATAAAAACAGCAATAAATTTCATTAAGTATACACCATATTAAAATTGTTATAAAACTGACAATTTTACAGAGAAATCGTAATACCCCTCATGGGCTAGTGCTTAGAATTGCAATTCAGCGCGTCTCACAAATTAACCGCATTCTTCAGTTTTGCGTGTTTGTTTTCGTTATCATTTGCATCATCATCAGCACAGAGACAATTTTTTAAATACCACAAAGTTCACAGAGTGCGTGGAGCATATTGGTTATGATAGATTTCGTCAAATGTTAATCACATTCCAGAAGTTGTACGTATAAGATATATATTATTATATATAATATTAATAATAATACAATTATTTAATCTTAATTTTCTATAAAATCAAAAGGCTGTAATAATAAATTCTGATTTTGAAACTGTGATTAAATCGTAAAACTTTTTCAATTCCAATAGATATACTAAAGACCCTTCCTTAACCAAACTCACAACCTATGGTTGGCGAATATCTTTCCATTCCATTCATAAATACAAGCAATACAATCCAATTAAAAAGGAAACTCTACTTATAGAGTCTTATGTGATCTCTCTAATACAGTTCGACGTTGGGCCCAGGGTAACTTCCAGCCGTTCACATGACCACATTCAGCTTGCTCTTTTTTTCTAAATTAAGTTTCTTGTGGCGCACATCACAAAAATGTGACAGCTAGTTAATGACCCGCATTCCGCACTACCAGCCGCCCCCTCTCCACTGGCCGCTCTCCACTGACCAATGACCACTGAGCACTGAGCACATACATAGACTCAGACTCTGGCCCGACTCATGTTCGGCTGCCTTCAATTAAACTCAATTGGGCTTTATGCCGCTTAAAACGCCTGCGCGCGTGCTTCAATTTAGTTAGTGAGTTTGTGCTGCAAGCAGAGACGATCAGCAGCCAGCTCCACGGCCAGCTAACAAATGCACTTTGCAGCAGCTGGTGCTGGCGAGGCGATAGGCAAATGAGTTTGCGCATTAGAAGACGCTTCTATGAGCGGCTTGCCGGCGGGGGCAGGCAAGGGGTTGGCCCGCTGTGCGCCGCCTGTCAGCATATCAACGCAATTTGTGCACTCGCCAATAGACGGCGGCAAATTATGACCAGCGATGCTCGCCGACTGCGCAAAGTGCCTCATAAATTCACGTCGCTGATGAAGTGATAGTGAGACGGAGCCAAAGTCAGATCCGAGCCAGAGCTGGAGCTAAAGCTGAAGCTAGGCGGTCGGCGGAGGCAGTGCAGCAACAACCGCAACTGCCGCGTCTCACGGCAGCTCCAGCTCGTGTCTGCAGATTGTTTATGGCAGCGGCAAGGTTTCCTCAATGGCTCAACTAATGTGCCGCAGATACGCCGAGAAATGGTCACACCGACGCGTGAGCTGTGGCCGGGAGGCAATTAGAAAGTACCTACATTTTGACAAGCTAAATTGATAACTAGAAATTAGTTGGTGCATTTATATTTGTTTAATGCTGCACGGTAGTCGCTGTATGGTAAAGCTTAAGACACTTCCGTGTCCTTGTTGTCCAGCACTGACCTTCGTCTGAACTGGAGCTTGCGCCTGGCCGCAGTCAAGGACAATGCCGTGTAATTGAAAGAATGCGACTAAATCGTAAAGCAAATTTAAGAACATGAAGTGACCGACAAGGATAACAAGCTCCCAGCCAGCACTCACCACTCCCCACTCACCATCCACCCAGGAAAAAAAATATGTCATATAAAAATAGCTAAAGCTCACCAGAGATATCCGCCAAGACGCTGCCATAAGCACAAAAGCAAACTCTAGATAAAAAATTCAATAAGCCGCCCCGGCTGTTGAAGGAGGCAGGACTCGAACTATGACCGCTGCAGCAGAGACTGCGACCGACATAGAGTCTAGGAAGGAGGCCAATAAATAAAATTAATAGAAATTCACTCGAACAGCTTCACCAGGCTGGAGCTCTTCTGGCTCTGCAGGGACCAGGCCTGGCAGGGCTTTGCCGGAGCTTTCGTTTTATTATTTTGTTGACTTGTTGAATAGCCAGGCGTTAGCAACTGTTGAATGGTACTTAGCTGTCCCGCAGATGAGAATGTACCTACCACAAATTCTCAAGTGACTCAAGAGAACTTAAAGTTTCAGAGCTGCTATACAAGAATTTAAAGGAAAATAGCTAGCTTCAAGCTGAACAAACATCTGTAATATGCTTTATTATTTGTCTTTCACTTTATTATATCAATTAGCCATTCTCCTGACTAGCGAATTCCCACAGCCCCATCCAAACGGTTGGGTATTATTTGGTAATAAAAGATTGGCTGCGTCTGCCACAGTGATTTCTATGCGCAATAAATTCGCCACGTCGCTGACCTCATATTGAACTGCCATAAGAAATCACTCTGCTAGCCCGAAATTGCTGTGCGGTGGGCTGTGAGACAAGATGTCTGCCAGATGGCGTACCGCCCACTTTTAACACTTGCCACAACAATGCAGCGCAAATATTTGCGGAACCCAGAGCCAGAGCCGGGTCTAGAGCCTGAGCCAGAGCAAGACGTTGCCAGTGAGGAGATCAATGAGCGACTGTCTGGCTGGCTGACTAGCTGGCAGCTTCAATTTGAAATCCAATAAAATTTAATTGGAAACTTCATCACGGGTGCGAAAATTCACACTTGGCCTGGCCAGGTGGGGCCGGCACAGGCGAGGGCAGAGTAAAGTCACGGGCAGGACTTGGCTGCCGTTTGCCGTAAATCTCATGCACCTGGCGGCGACAGGCAACTATAGCTCCAGCTCCAACTCCAACTGCAACTTTAACTCCAACTTCAGCTCCGACTTCGATGTCGGCTCTCTACGACGCATCGCGATAAGGAAATATTTTTCATATGAAAACGCTGCGCATGCGCCGTCCCATTGGCCCATTTCGTTCCGTTATTGGCCATGGCTCAATGGCTTATTTATGTTTTTCCTTTAGCCATGCCATATCTCGTGGCATTGTCGACATTAATCGCTTTGTTGCGCCAAAAGTATAACATGAAATTGGATTGATTTATGTTATAATTACAAAAGCAGGCGCATATCGCTGGCTAACGAAGAAAATGTGCCTCAGAGACCCGAACAAAACACCAGCCCAATCTCACACAACAATACGTATAATCATGGCGAAGAGATAGCCTAAGACAGAGGCTGTGCCCGCTGAAAGTCATTAAGAGGCCGCACCCAGCGGCGAATAGGGAAAGGCTGTGCGCAAACCTAAGTGTCTGTCGTCGAGCCTAAACAGTGAGTGAGCTGACGATTTGTATACCCTGTTACGAGAGGCGTCATCAAAGAGGTTGGCTTGTTTCTAGAGTACTGTATTGCGATTTTAATTCATGATTTATGTGATATGTATGCAGAGGTGAGTCCCCGTTCAGTGATTGCTGAGCGAGAGCTTCGCCCACTGTGTGTGGTTCTATTCTAATTTTAAAATCCCGAGCAAGCATAGCACGGTGCAAAGAGGTAAGTTTAGGGTATAACCTTGCCAGAAGAGTCATTTACATGCCTCAACAGATATTCAGTTATGCAGTGGGACCACTGCTGACCACGCTCCATGCCATACCATGCTTGCAAATAAAACACAGCGTAATTCCTATTGCATTATATAACTGTAGAATTTTGATGACTCTGGCAGATTAACAGGACTCTACCAGAGAGGAAGTCAAAAGCGTTGTGCTATTTTAATAGGTCAAACCAAAGGCAATTAAATATTAAGTCTTCAGAGAAATGCTGGATTCTTTGTGTCGTGCCAATCAAAGAGAGCGATGTATTGCGGCTAACCATCATGGAGCTTAGCTAACGGGATTACAGTTCTATTCTATGAAGTCCCACCAGTCCTTCTCGTAGCCCTCGCGCACGTGGACGAGGAGGACGGTCCGTCGCTTGCGGCAGTAATGCGAGAGATCCAGAACCTTCTGCTTCACCTCGCACAGATTCTGAACGGTTATTTCGCGCTCCAGGCACTCGGATATCTTTTCCGTGGCCATTTCCATGTCGCGCTGGTTGTCCTCGAAGATGATCTTCTGGTTGTTATTGCGCAAATAGAAAGCGAACACGTAGCTGTACATAAGCGTGGCCCGGCACTGGCAGAGGACGTCGACGGCCTCCTTGAGGAACTGCACCTCGATCCAGCTCATGTTCTCCTGCATGTCGTTCATCTTGGCCTGCACGTTGGCGTACAGCTTGTGCTCCATGCGCATGCTCATCATGTGGTTCATGTAGCGGTTGTAGTAGTGTAGGTATCGCGCCATCGAGGACCGGTAGCGCTCCTGCGCCTGCCGCGCCTGCTTGCCCTCCTCCTCGTCGAAGCGATTGCAGCTATACCAGGAAGAGCCGTGCGGCTCCCAGGAGCCCAGGCACACCCAGCAAAAGTCGTAGCGGCAGGAGGGATTCTTGCACACCATGTGGTTGCAGCCGCCATCCTTTTCGATGGTCACATTGCACTTGGGGCACTCCTTGGTGTGCTGCGCGATCCAGTTGGACGTCTCTGAATCCTCGTTGTTCTTCTTCAGCCACCTCTTTAGCCAGGAGCAGCTGACAGGCTCGTGCCAGTTCTCCCCGCATCCGAAGCAGAATTCGTGTCCGCACGCGCAGCGCACGGCGCGCGGCTCGCAGTAGCTGGCCTTGATGGCATGCGTGCAACTGGGTGCCGGACACCAGCGCATCAGGGAATTGCACTCCACGAAGGTGTTGGTGATCAGCTGCTGGTAGCGCGCAATCACCTCCGGGTTGTCGGCCAGCTTGACGAACGAGACGTCGTCGACCAGAATGTCGCAGTCGGTTGCGGGACAGGTGATGCTGTGGGCCAGTCCCTCGCTGCAGGTCTTGTTGCCCAAGTACTGTTTCCAGCAGGCGGCGCAGAAGGCGTGGCCGCAGTCCAGGCCCTTCAGCTCGTCGCAGGGGCAGTAGCAAATGCCGCAGAGCTCCTCGCGCCCGCTGACACTCGGGGCAGACTTGAGGCTGAGCTTCGATGGAGTTGCAAAGGGATTCACAACGTGGGCGCGCCGGAAGAACTCCTGCGGACTGCTCTCAAAGTACCTCTCGAAGAGCGTTTCCTTGTCCCATTTGTAGTGATTCAGTATGATCCGTGTGACCTGCGGCGACAGGTGCAGCACGTTGTTGACCTCGTTGATGATGTTGCGTTGGTGCTGCACTATCTGATCCGATGTGAGGACCGTGTACACGAACTCATCGACCTCGACGCTGCGCCTGGGCCGTTCGGGTAAATCGATTTCCGTGCAGGTGTCCTCATCGCTCTCCACACAAGTCATGAACGAGGATGGGCTGTTTACGAAACGTTGTGAATCTCCGTGATCTTCATCCGAGTATTCGTCGTCAGAGTTCATATTCGAATTGAAATAAGAAAAGTTCAAACACTCATATAGCGGATTTTCGGACTACTTTGATACAGTTGAATAAACAAACCACTTCCTCTCCAGCTCTCTGGTGCCTTCTGTTCACTCTTGCTCGCTCCTTCTGCCAGCTGGCCCCAGCCCTGCTGTAGTCTGTCTGGTCGGTAGCTTCTGATTATCTACGACTCGGACAACTGCAGCATTCGTCTGATTGTTGGCTCCCACGAACTTGATTCAGAGTTCCTTGTTATATCAAATCTAACACTTTCGATGTAATTAAACGTTGTGAGTTCTTCGTATTTCTACTGAAGACTGAATTCAAGGCTGACAATTTTATATTTTCTTATTTTTTTTTTTAAATTGATTAATTTTGCCAGCCAAGGCTGGAAGCTTGTTTCACAACGAACCGAATTCGGAACTGAATCTCAACATGAACCAGTTCCCCTCTCATGGAATATTTGCAATGACGTTGCGAATTGAATAGACATATATCGAACTCATTTAGTATGTTCTTTCTTTTATGTTACTGTCAATTTAGGAGTATAAGAGAACCAACAAAAAACAGATTTTAAACACTGTTTGAAAACAAATCATTTCTTTTACAACATTGGAAAGTGTTGGTGAGGATCGAGCTGTCAAATTCCTAGGAAAATTGATTTCTTATGTGTGTATAATTGTCAGAACCTTGGATACTTCATATTTATCTGCATTTCTTTAATGCGCAAAGCTAAGCAGAAGAAAATAAATCGAATTTATTTAATTAAAATCAAAAGGGAATATTATTTGACTGAAAAAAGTATTTCGTTTTCGATTATCCGTTGTGTACAAATTGCAATATTCACGGACATTTTGGCTTTGCATTTAAAGTTGTGGCTTTTTCGGCTCTTGTGGTACATCAAAATGCATTGGATTTTACTCTGTCGTTTCGGTACTCAGGACACTATGAAAAAAGCGCCTAAAAGCTTTTGGCGTATTCCATAGCCATAACCCCTTCATTGTAGTGCAGAGGAGAACAAAGCAGTGTCTCAAGTGGCGAGGGTAAGGTACAAAAATTGCGATAACAACGGCGAAATGCGATATAAAAGTACAGTAGAGCCACACACACACACACACAAAGAGTCAGATGGGCGAGTATGCGAAATGAAAGTGAACGAGCGCACAAGGATAATGGCGGATGGCGGTGCGGGTAATGAGTGTGCATAATGCATATGCAGCAGCAGCCATTCCCATTGAACGTGGCAAACGCCGCGAATGGATTCAATCTGCCTCGCTTTGCATATATGCACATACAAACACAAATATAAATACAAATACAAGTGCGCATACATATGTATTTATGTGCACTCGTACTGCGAACAGATTTTTAAAACAAAAGCCGACTGCTAACCCGCCAAAAGCAGCAGCCAGCATCGGCGAGCAGCAGCAGATGCAACAACAACAACAGAAAGCATTACAAATAAAAATGCAAAGTCGCCAAATAGCAGCAGCAGCATCAGGAACGGCAACCACAAATCCCTTTCATCAGCTCAAAGAGAGGGGCGAGGGGGAAAGTCGGCGGCAAACCCTTTCCAGCTGCTTCTCAAGTCTCAGCCAAATTACAAGAAATCCTTTCGTGCGCGTGAATGCTTTGGAAAAATATAAAAAAAGACGAAAAAAAAAGCTGAAATAGAAATAAAAAAAAAATGGAACGAAAACGTAGCAAAAGCCGAGCAAAGAAATACGGAAAAGGAAATAATTTGACCATTTGCAGCAAATGCACAAAAAGCAGCCGGCAAATGACAACAAAAGGCAGTCAGCCAGTCAGCCACATTGCCACAGGGGAACTCCACTCCGTCGAGGGCGACAGGGGGCTGGAGCGTGTCATGTCATGTGTGGGCAGCTTTTGGGTCGCCTGAGCCTGAGCGCTGCAAGAATTTCTACGCTGCCAATGCAAATGAGGACGCGCCACTTGTTGGCCACGACTTTTTATCATTGACAATCGGGCAAAGGCTCTTGCTCTTGCTCTTACTCATGGACTGGCTCTGGCTGTAGCTCTTACTCTTGCTAAGGCGCAGGCTCTGGCCACGTCCGGCATTTACTGATGGTCAGCAACGATGGTCAAGTTCATGGCCCTGACGTGACCACGCCACGGCATGCCATGCCAAATGGCCAAGCCATCTTGGCCTGCCTGCTAGCTGATGATAATGACGATGACGATGACAATGACCATGATGATGATGATGATGATGCTACTTGGCAGATAGGCCAACTCGGCGAACAGCGTCGCATTTTTCTGCGCCTACTTTGGCACACAACTATTTGCGGTGAATTTTCTTGAGAAATGTTCGCCACTAATGCGGCTGGCCTCAGTTGCGTCCGGTTGAGCCACAGCAGCGGCCAACTGATTATGTCCAAGTGCTCAAATTCACAGTCAATGCATAAGGATGTTCGCTTGAATCTCATGTAAATTAGCGAGATAATTACAACTCATACTCACACACACTCACACGCACTCACTCACTCATCATTCAAAATAGAATAAAGCCAAACAGAACAGAACACACATATGTGTGCTGATTGAGGCGATAAATGCGCCACATCGCATTATAATTACTGTTCATTGTGTGTATTCCGTCCGTATTCGGAACACTCTTTTTGTGGCAGGGCAAAATTAGCTGGAAATCAACCAGCATGAAGCGCCACATGTGTTTGCGTTTGCACGGGAAGAAAATCAGCGCTTGGAACTAATTTGTTTTTGATGCGACGCTTAAAATAATATAGAAACAAATATGACTTAGATTCGAGCTGCGAGCCAAGATGAATAATTGCTATAACAGTTCCAACGTTCCAACAGCCAGCAACAGAATCAATTCCGTTGATCTTGGCCTGGCTTGACTAACCGGGCTTTGGGTTCCGGTAGCCGAAGCCGGGGCGCCGCTTCATATAATTAAAAATTTAATTTGAAGCTTTAGCCACTGCTAGCAGAGATTTATTATGTTAAGTTATATGTTTTAACTGTAGACTTAAATTGCAATTAAACGCGATGCGATCATTTATCAAACGTTGCGGAATCTCTTCTTACTGGGCTACATTCTTAATGAATGGCTTAATATACTTATTAACATCTTTCAAATGGCAACATAGTCGTATGCTTAAGTTAAAACTCAAAGTTTTAATTATAGAACTGTTTTAAGTTTTTCGCATAAAAAACTGCAATTTTATATTATGCGAAAAAGTGCAGAACAATAATCCCGAACAAAGACTTTTGAGGTAAATATATGTGGATCAAATATACATATATGGATATGTATACAGCTTTAATTGAGATAATGCATAATAGATCGATATTATGACTAAAGAAAATATTATTTTATTATATTATATTATTTTAAACAATTTTATTGGAGATTCTCATTTATATTACAATAATATGTATCACCGTAGGATTCTTATAAACATTATTAATTTATTAAATACCTGATGAAGCATTATTCATAAGTTGTTGAATGAGAAAGTCAGGGTTTATGGAACGATTCCCAAATCATAAATATGACTATACAATTATTATTTTGTATGAAGAGCTGCCTACAATGGTATATAATTTAACAGCTATCTCAAAATTAATTCGAAAGTTACATATTTTTAATTTAGAAAATTAGCATATGATAATTATTATTATTATTTTATAACTAACCGACTTGAATTACTTGAGCAGTTAACACACTGTTAACAGAGTATTCCATAGTCATTCGCACTCGACTGCATTGTTATTATTAATGTTTATGTTTTTGAAGTAAATTCCGCATGAATTAAGTCTATCTGCGTTCGTCTTACAATTTGTCAGAGCTTTTTCAATTGTCATCCCATTTGTGTCTTTATTCGGTAGCTTTTGATGTCAAAGTCAAACCATTGTCAAATTTGCTTTGATAGCACTGGCGTACTACCCCTAAGGCAATGAGACATCGAGATCCCACCCACACCGTCGGCAACACTTCCAATCAAATGCCAACAACACAAATAAAATTCTCCCGAAAAAAGAAGAAAAATCAATGTGACAAACCCATGATATGTGGGTGTGAAGAAAAGTGAAAGTGCCCCTGGATCTGTACAAAAGCCACCCCCGAACGGGAAAAAATAACACACCCCACATACGAATGGCATGCATGCTAGCTCATCTCACTCTCTCTCTCTCTCTCTCTCACACACACTCTTGGTGGGTCTCTATATGTTATTCTCTATCTATAATCATGTGTGTGCTTCAGTTGTGCGGCTTTCTGCCTTTGATATTTAAGCATTTCCGCCATCTTAAAGATGTCTGGGGCAAAGGGGGTGATTTTAGCCACATGGAAGGTTTATAAGAGAGTGCGTTAAAAAGGAAAACTACGCCACTTCAAAACGAACCGTTTTTCGTATGAAAAAGCAAATCGGGTTTGGCCGGCTCAGTTAGTTTGGGCCCGACTTCAAAGCGGGTTTTACATTTCGCCAATATTCTCGCGCTTGTGCGGCTTCCCTCAGCGGCGTTCTTTTGACTTCTTTCAGCTTCTCCCACTGTGGCCATTGACTTTGACTGGGCGTCAGTTGGACGCTACTAAATGGAATTATTTCAGTTATGACTTTGAACAGTGAAAGTATTATTACCCTGGAATTTCGCGTGCTGAGTTGACATTTGCTCGGTCTGACATGTCCGCACACACATATACTTTTTATATGAGCTGTTATTTTGGAAAATACCTTATTAAAGATTATTTTTTGGTAATTCCCTCGAAGGCGCGGCAAGGTTCATAACGTGCTAATAAGTATAATGTGCCACCACTATAGGTCCAGCTGCTATAATTTCACGTAAAGAAAGAACTTTTGTATTCAGCTTATACTGGTATTATACCTTATAGTGGTAAGTATGCCTCATAGTAAAAGATCTTAACTGTCCCTGACTCTTTGGAAGTTCTAATCTACACTTCTGTCATCTGTATATGTAGGATAAAACTATTTTTACTGAGTGATCAGTCTGATCAAACATCAACTAAAGGCATCGAACCTACCTCTCTTACTGTGGTATAGACAAATATATGTATAAATATATACGATTCTATTATTATAAATAATTTAAAATTTTTGTATGTATACCTTCTCTTATACAGTATACTGAATTTCTAGTTTTTGTCTACAATTCGATCATTTTATATATTCAAATATCTTTGTATTCACTTTTTGGAATGCTATCCTTAAATTTTAAACTGAATATTTTGCTAACTAACAAATTAGCCGGTCAATCCCAGTTATTGACCGGCAGTGTGAAATATTCGTATTCAAAATATATATTATATGGCTTTTATTCTTAGCCAACTTTTCGTTAATTCCCTTTTGACGGCCTTTAATTGTTTGTCGTTGTGCGTTTAGGGGTCTGGACTGAGACGGTTGTCTGGCACGTCTCAATGGTCTTGCCCACTGCGAGCTGTGTGTATGTTTCTAATGTATGTCACGTGACAAAATTGTATAATTTCCAAACAGGCAGCGGACCGCACGTCGCCCATTGTGACATTTCCGGTTAATTTGGCGCCAGCTTAGACGGGCCTCTTGGCCGTTGACCGGGGACAGGCACGGACGGCAGGGAGGGAGGACAAGGACTGGGATACAGACTGGAGTTGGGCAGTTGGGAGCTGCGACAGCGTTTCTCAGGCTAAGGCTACCGCTGTTGGTGCCACACATTTTTGACACTTGGCCAGGCAAATCACAAGCAAAATACAAAAATAAAAAACGACTCAGACCTTTCCCTTTTGCTGGTGGTGCTGCAAAATGCAATTACCTTTCCCTCTAGCTGGCCGTAAAGTAACTCGACAAAGTCGTAACTTACTTTTCCTTTCATTTTGTACCCACAGCGAGCACAGCAAACGCAAACGCAAAGATCAATGCCAGTCGCAGTCAGTTGGTCGGATAGCCAGAAATTAGTAAGTGCAACTAAGCAACCAGGGCGCCCACTCACAAGCCACTCACCTGGCGTTGCTGCTTGTGGAAGTGATGGCTGTTGTAGCAGTGGTGGTGTTGGTATTGGTGGTGCTGGTGCTGGTGCTTGTGGTGTTGGTGCTTGTGGTATTAGTAGTGGGGCAAGCCCCCCTCTCTCTCACTCTCGTTCGTTCTCCCACTGAGCCGCAAGAGCAGCAGCTATGCCATGAGTAACTGACATTAATTCAAATTGTTAATTCATGCCTGTCACGCTTTGGTACAGCGGTGTCCCCACAACATTTCCTATAGACTCGACTGCGGTTCGCTCTCTGTGTGTGGTGATTGTGTTGACGGCTGCAGCTTGTTGTTACTGTTGCTCTTGTTGTTGTTGTTGTTTGTTATTGTTGCTGTTGCTGTTGCTTTTGCTTTTGCTGTTGTTGCTAATCCAGATCAGTGACCAGTTCCACTTAGTAGGTACAATTCAATGGGGCAGCACTGTCGACCCTCTACGAAACTGTGACGCTGGCCCCCTAAGTCAATAAGAAGTTAATTAAATTATGCGACTTCAACTTAATTACAAGCCATAGCTCGCTTCTACTTCCTCTTTGCTCGCCCCACGCATTTCGTTCTCAATGGGAAATTAAGCGCATTCTTTTGGGGTTTCGTTTTTAGAGAGTTAATCGACCGACCAGCTATGCGCTTTGCCTATCGACATGGTATCGGTATCGGGCTTGGTATCGATTTCGCTTCGATTCAATTCGATTCGATTGGGTTCAATTCGCTTCGATTCCGAGACAAGTACGAAATGAAAGTTGTTTTTAGAAGTTGTTTCGCGTTTATTATTCTTACAACAACAATCGAATCGCAAGTGCTGCGATTTGTATGTTTGTTGTAACGCAGCGCTATTTTGGCAGCTGCCTGTGCAAGACGTCATGCATCCATTATGATAGCTCCGCACATTACTCTAACGCCAAGAAATATCTGCTAATATAACTCGCTGTGCATGCAGTCATACATATATTCGTTTATTCATTTATTCGCTTCTATTTGCTGCCAAACAATATATATGTGCACGGCTTGACTTTTTTAATAACATTTTAAATGCCACGGCATTTATTACCATATTCTGCTAGTCATGTTTTTCTTTTTATAACTTTATAAAGCGCGCGAAAAAATACATTTATTCATACACACCAGTACACCCAATGTGTGTGAATAGATATGTATACAAGTGTGTGTCTAAATAGATTTTATAATTGCAACGTTTAGATCCAACAACAAATGTAAGTGCCAAATGAGTCAAGTCTGTGATGGCATTTGTGTGCATGTGTATATATATATTTATATTTATATTTATATGCCAGCAAAACATATTCGATAATACTTTATTTATAATTTAATTGAAAAAAAAAACCTTATTTTATTGCAGTAAAAGGGAGACAATTTCAATACAAACGAGTTTATATGGTTGGCAAAGTGTTCAAAGACTACAACTCAAATAAACTAAGTTTGTAAAAAGTTATAGTTAAGCTCTCAACTTTTAAGTGAGTAAAGATAGATTAGCTCGGCTTGCATATCCCTATTAAATACCTTAACTGATTGGTTAATCACCGGAAATGAGCTGAGCGAAGAGATACTTTGTTATTTGTAAAGCACAATACAAAAAGTTTTTTACATATAACATGTGACTTAATTTGTACGTTGTAGAAAAACTGAAAAGAGACTCAGTCAATTCAATTTGTCGTGAAATCTTCAATGTTACTTATCCTGTCCAACTTGTTCCCCTTTGACGTTGTAACATCAATCTATGGTAATATTTCCATTCAACCCTGTGCTTCCACACAATTTTTTTTTTTTGCTTCTTTCTATACTCGTTAAGGGCGCGAAAAAGGTGTTTTAGTTTGTGCAATGCACATGCTACTATTCATATGTACACTGACTATTTTTTGAAGAGACTACGAAAATTCGGAATATATAATATTCGTGAAGACAAACGAAGCCCACATATTTATAGAAGATATATCTACATATTGGGGGCAATACAATTCGAACAAAACTGTATCTTCTACTGTTTAAATGCCACAAATTTGAAATTTGAGTAACCGTTGGGATGGTCTATAATCGATCCAAAATTTCAGAAAATACACAGACTCGTAAATGACTACTTCGAGTTTTTTTTTTTAAATACTGATAAATTTTAGGGTCAGTATTTTAAATTTGTTTGCGAGAAAAACCGAAAACAAACAATATATTTGGAACCAAAAATGCATCAGTGTTTACATAATCATAATCTAAATTTATATATTCCATCAGACTGGAAGCTAAATACCCCAGAGTTTTTAAGTTTAAGCCAACTAAGCATTCGACATGAGCTAACTCATAAATGTTTGGACATTGGATATTTTTGTCTTTGAATACACTTAACAAACGAGTATTACGCAGCCAGGTTGAGTCGTCTGAAAAATTCTTCCTGGTTTTGTTTGCCCTTTTTGCTAATTAGCAACAAAGCCCAGCCCACAAGCCAAACAGCAGCAGCAACAGCAGCAGCAGAAGCAGCAGCAGCATCATTGCAATCACTCAAGAGCCTGCACGCTACTTGATAATGAGTATGAAGACGAGGCAGAAGGCTGCAGAAGACAGAACAAAAAACAACTGGGTAGAAAAAGAGAGGGGCAAAAGAAAAACACTTCAACCAATAAATGCAACGCTTTGCCCTGCAACCCAAATGAAGTGTAAGCCAAAGTAATATAAAAAGAAAAACGAATCGAAAAAGAAATTGCATATTTTTAACTCGAACCCAGAGTGCAAAAATGTGAGCACACAAAAAGGATAACCGGGCTGCAACTCCCAATTGCTGCCTGTTGCCAGCCTCTGGATGATGACGCAGCTCGCAGTTCGCAGCGCGTAGCTTCTGCCTGACTGAGGCACAAGTACAGCAGGCAGCACTTGAAAATGAATTTATGCTTCATGCATGATACATCATCATCATCATCATCATCATCAGCAGCAGCATCCCCACTGCATTTTGGTAATGGAATTGTATGGGGCGCTTGAATGGCTGCCAGCAAGCACGCATGACGCCAACTCAGCCAAGAGTCTCCTTGCCGTTGCCCCACCCCCAGCCCCAGCCTCTGACTCTGCCTCTGCCGAGCGGCATTGTCGTCATGAGTGTCGTGATATCCCAGGCAGAGTCACAGTCACAGGCTCAGGTTGGGGCACTTGCAGCATGTAATGCCTGGCCATAAGTGTTGCTACGTGCTCAAAAGCGTTTCATATTAATACGTCAGACAGCAATTGTTGATGGCATATTCCATGACTGCCGATGTTCTATGGCGACTGTGCAAGCAATCCAGTCATGTGATCCCTCCATTTAAGCGAGGGTAGAAAGTGACTTTAGCGTTAGTCTGAAATACCAAACACTTGTACACACACAGCAGCACGAACCGATGCGACAACATCTTGGCAGTGCATTCATATTCATTGCATATTCATATGACAGCTTGGCTACCTCCTCCTGCTGCCTCATCGCCTCCACTCCTACTCGCCTATTCGCCTCCCATCTGCAGCAACTAAACCCTTCTCGATGCTCAAGCAACGTTCGCCAAGTTTGTTGACTTTTCATTTTGTTGGCTGGCTGGAAAATTCATCGCGCCTTGTTTACTTTTAGCGCTTGGCATGCTCAAAACAAAACTCTTTTCACTTGCTCGGCATCCATGGCGTATGAATAATTTAGTGAGTCATTAAAACGAACGAAGCAGCCCCACAGCTGTGATTGTTATGACACTTTTCATTTCGTTCACTCAATGGTCCCGAAAACACATTGATAGCATCTGTCCCATGCGAACCCCAAGCAAAGCCAGCTGCCTATATACTTAGTCGGGCAAATATGAAAACTAACAACGTCCTTGCATCCAACTCATTGACTCTCGAGCTCCAAGAGATGTTTGTTATAAGTTTTCTTTATGCAGAATAGCACTGTAAATTGCAAATTGAAAATGTTGTCTGGCATAGGATAGTTTGTGTTATGGCCAATTTGTAAGCAATTTTAAAAAAGCTAAAAGATATAAAACACAACAACAAATTTATACATCTATAGAGGAATGATTTTTAAATAGCTTAACTATATGAAGAATATGAAAATTCTTTAGGCATCTATATAAGGTCTTAATTAGAATTAACAAATTAATTATTAACAAATTACATATTAAGCCCAGAACATTGAAATGTGAAATTTTCCTAAGTCCTTAAATCCCTTGCACACTTAGATTAAGTTTATTTAAAAATATTATTAACATTTTCCGTTTCTGTTAACTCATTTTAAAGATTTACTTTAATTTAAACAGTTTTGTTACTATTAAAAATCGCAATCAAAAGAATATAAATATTAAAATTTTGTTATTAAAGTTGTAATATACATATTTAACATAATTTTAATATTTATATTCTTTTGATTGAAGTTTAGTTGCATATATAAGCAATTAAATATTCTACTATATAACTCATTTTCAACAAGTAAGAAAACTCTAGTCGGAGGTGCCCGACTAGGAGATCCCCTGAGCCCCGTCCGATTTGCATTGTCTTATACGCTATATAGTTTGCATATAACATTAAATTTTCCAAAATTAAATTATAATTTTGAAATTTGATTCAACTAGAATGTATGTAAATAAAAAATCAATAAATAATTAAATAAATAAACAAATTAACAAAAAAGAAGAAGAAAAACAAACATCACCGCACCTGGGCTCGAACCTGCATCTATTTACTACATATGTAACGTTAAAGCGCGTCATCTCAACTAGCACGACCACCTCATGTTTATAAATTTGAAAAAAAAAAAAAATTAAAAAAGTTACGCTGTTGTCACTGCGTTTCGAACTCGAGACCTTTCGTTTATGCGCTTTGCGTCTATCCACTACGCTACACCAGTAATGCGTTCCTTGTTGGCAAAACGCAAAGTACTACTACAAGGGCGATATGTGACAAATACAAAACTAAAGAAGCTAAAGAAGCAGATCAATCGCAATTGTAATTCTTAGAATATGCTGAAATGCGCGCATATGAACGTATGTGTATGTGTACATACAAAAACGGTGGTCTGTTACAATGTATGCGTGTAAAGGGCGATATATGACAAATACAAATACAATTCATTGGTTGAAGAATATGCTAGAATTGAATTTATTTGTGCACATGCATAAGCAGACGCGCTTACACGTTTCAATGTGTGTATGTGAGAATATATGTAAATGTTTTTTGCTGCGCGTCGCTGCTTGCCACGTGCAGCTAAACGTTTTGTTTAATAAATCGGGACTGACTTAACGGAATTTGATGAAACTTTCAGCATATGGTTCTATTGAATTTTTTACATTTTATAAAAATGCTAATTTATTTACATGGTTATATTTGGAACAGACTCTCAATGGTTCGAGTAAGGCGAGAGGGGGGGGGGGGGTTAATTAGTAAAAAGAGCCGGTATCCAAAATATAAAAAAAAAAATAGAAATTGCATAAAATTCACATGAATCTATATGCAAAATTTGAGGGCTCTGGGTCTAAAGGTGTGGGAGATATAATTGTATAACCTGTTTTCGATAAGGTTTAAAATCGATAAGAAAACAACAAAAATAGATATCGTTTTTTGGTAACAAATTTGACCTGCGCGTGCTATCCACGGACCCAACAAAAAATAATTCAAGTCTCTAGCTTGTCTAGATGCTTCAATCGACGCGTTCAAACATGCGGACGGACGGGCAGACGGACAGGGTTAAATCGACTCAGCTCGTCGCTCTGATCAAGAATATATATACTTTGAGGGGTCTGACACGCCTCCTTCTGCCTGTTATATACATTTAACAAAACCATTATACCCTGATTTCCCATTTTCAATGGGCTCAGGGTATAAAAATATTAGTCGTAGGCTGTTTAATAATACGGAAGTTCTTAGAGACAAGGAGTGAACAATTGACAATAAGTCAAAATTCAAACGCATTTAGTCTTTTATAACTCAGTAGATGCTAGTTTACCCATTCACTGGGGATTTTTTGAGGGCAGATGCTGGTGAAGGCGGTGAGAAAGTTTTGTTTGATTGAGGGGACACAAACTCGTATTCTGAAGTAAGGAAATGGTTTTACTTATAAAATATATTTCTTTTACGGAGAAGAAGATACTACAGATACAAGCTAGTTAATTTTAAAACGCAGTTCGCCTGGCGCTTATAATATCTCCTAGTCCGGCGGTCTCGACTATATACTTAATACTTGCTTTAATTAAAGTAGTTGACCATAAAAGTTGTATACCTGGCTATTATTAAAAGTATTCTAGAACACATTTTGACAACAAATTTCATGCAGTCTCGAAAGCCGTCATGACCAAACAGCAACTCCCAGTTTCTTGGTAATATATTCTGACAGTGCTTCGCTTCTTCCCCACTTGTACGGATCCATGTTAAGTCTGCACAAATTGGTGCCTGTGGCAGACGGAAGCCAAGCAAAGGTGTTGCTTTGTTAGAAAATTTCATTATTTTAGCTTAAGCCGCACACGCATAGACTCTCTCACTCTCCCTCTCTTTCTCTCTCTCTCTCACACACACGCGCAGCGAGGAAGGCAATGCATGTGCTAGATATGTGTACACATGCCATTTATAGCCAGGGATTAAAAGTCAAATCCTTTTGTTTAAGTGCCAAAATAAATTTGCATTTGACATGCAATGGGCCAGGGCCAGAAACATGTTGCCAGACACAGTCGGCCCCTTCCAGCTGGTCTGGGCCGGATCGCCTTGGGGGCGTTTCTGGCATGAATGCGAAAACAGCCGAGTTGGAAAAATCTTTGGCCAGCCTCATAATGCAATTGAATGCAAAAATCTGACTAATCCGTTGATTGCGCTTAATTGAGTTGGCCATAAACGGGCAGGCGGAGCGCGCAACGTTCACCGAGAGCCAAATATAATCAAATACCAATTTAAATTAACTCAACAACAATTTAAGCTAACACATAACAGCAACAGCAGCCGCAGCAACAACAACAACAACGAGAGAATTGACTATTGGCAGAAAATTAAATTAGTGCAAAAATGTAAACATGTTGTATGTTGTATGTGCTGAATGTGGACAACGAGGAAGGCGACTCGGACATGTAAATGACGCCCGGCACCAGCCTCAAAACATGTTGACTGCATGTAAAGTGGACTTCAGCCTAGATCAGACCAGTTAAACCCAAAGCCAAGTCAAGCCAAGCCGGACCAGGCCAGAGTTAGATCCATGCAGTATTGAGCATCGAGCATCGAGAGGAGTCTTCAGGCCGGCGGCTTATTAATTTTGTTCCTCTCTTTTCTGTTTATACACAAAGCGCATGCACTCGACTGACTTCGGTTTCCCATTCCCTGGCATGTCGTGGCATTCGGAGCTCTGGCCCATCGGCTGCTCTGGCGGTCATTCCCAAAAAAGTATCGCATTACAATTGAGTCTGGCAACATGGTTGGGCTTAAACTCATGTTAGTTCCACGGAATTATGATATCTTCTGCGTAATTTGAAACGTTTTTAATTGGCGCCTATGCCGCCCACTTCTACCTAACTCCAACCAGTTGCTTTCGCACTTTCTCTCCTTCCCTCTCACTCGCTCTCGCTCTCGCTATCACTCTCCATCTTTCTCTCCCTCTCTTTCTGTTGACTTGCTCAACATGCACGTAATTTGATGCTAAGCAAATTTGAAATTTTATACAAAAATGTGCGCCAGAAGAAGCAGTTAATTTTTGGACTTACCTCTGCGATAGAAAGAACTGAGAAGTCGTGCCCCAATGAGAGGCGAAGAGCAAGAAACAAACCAAAAAACTTGGCAGACAGGAAACTTAAGTTTTTTGTTACCTACACTAAACTTGTGATATGGCCGGGCCGGCTAACGGCATTACATATTTGTTGTTTACCTTCGAACCGCATGGATTAGCTCCCAAGACCCCGGTAGATGAGCGTAGGGTAGGCGTCGTATTCTTATCTCGACAAATTAATCAGCTTAATCCGTCGAAAACAAGCCAAGTTTTGCATGAGTGTAGCACATCCTCCCCCCAAGGCAGTCGGGCTGAAGGCTGCCTTCATAGATAAGCGAAATGTTTGCAAGTTATTGTTGTTGAAACAGTCCCCGTTGTTATAGCTGTTGTTGCTGTTGTTGTTACTGCTGTTACTACTAAACTTCTGCTGTGTGCAACATGCAACGTTTAACGTTCACATGTTAGGAGCCCAGCAACAATCGTCTTGGCTCTTCATATTCTTCCTCTGCCCCTGTCCCTTGCAGTTGGCGTGTTTCGCCGGATTAATGCCCACCGCTCGAGGGTGTAATGCATATAATCTAATAAGCAGGTGAAATTGGCGAAAATGCTAACTGTATATGTAGTGGAGGGGGTTCCTAATGGGTAAAGTTTAAATTTACATTAGCGGGCTGCATAAATAACAAGCAAATCATAAGCCCCATCAACTATTGAACGAGCTGAAAATAAACAAAAGATCTTTATGGGTGATATGAGTATTTAACGACACACAATAAAAGTGGCATATGGTTGAGAAGGATTAGGGTGCGGGCAATCTTAACAGATCTTGGCGGCAATATGTGATTGTGTGTTATATCATCAAATATATCAAATCTCCAAATATTTTAAAAAGCACAAGGAATATCAGAGATCTTCCATGTAATCAGAACACGTGAATTTTTAGAAAATATAATCAGAGAAAAATTATACTAGCTATTGCTGACATTACACTTAAAGGACTTGCACCAGCATTTAAGAATTTTTTTATATCCTGAGCCCATTGAAATGGGTTAATACCCTGAGCCCATTGAAATGGGAAATCAGGGTATAATGGTTTTGTGAAAATGTATGTATCAGGCAGATGGAGGCATGCCCCACCCCATAAAGTATATATATTCTTGATCAGCGCGACAAGACGAGTCGATATAGCCCTGTCCGTGTGTCCGTCCGTCCGTCTGTCGGTCTGTCCGTCCATGTGAACGCTGAGATATTTTTAAGTACACAACGTAGAGACTTGAAATTTTATATGAATACTCGATAATACCATACGCTGCACAAGTTTATAAAATTTTTCCGATAACTCATTCCATTTCGATTTTATAAGCACTTATCGATAATTTTAATGTATTTTTAAGGCGTGGTTTGTACATCGTTTGAGCTAGAGACTTCAATTTGCTGTGTAGTTGCGTGTAATGAATACGGAGATAACGTAATCTTTAGATTTTAGATGCCACGCCCCATTCGCCCCAATAGCCCCCTATCTGTAAAAAGCGCAAATCAAATACTAGAGACTTGTGCTTTGGCAAATACACACATATGAATGCCATTAATAAGTTGTAAAAGCTTGATGAACTTAGTCCATCGCTAAGAAAAGTTATTAAACAATTAAGTTCCTTTAGTAATGCTCACATTGCAGCCCAAGCGCAGTCGCTGCGTCAACTGCGCAGTTGCAGAGCGCGCACTTATGCGAGCGTGCATATAAATGTGTGTGTGTGTGTTGTTTATATACATGCATAAAAGATGCGTAGAATGATTTGATATTTGGCTCTTCACAGGGCTCCGGGTATCCCCTAGTCGAGCAGTCTCGACTAGAGCATTCTTACTTGTTATTACTAAAAAATGATAATAAATTTCTGTTTATGAAAATCTACCTCTATTGGACTGTGAATTTTTATTTATTTATTTTATTTTTTGAGTACAGATTTGTAGCAACGGAATTCCTCAGACATTACACAAAACTATTAAATTTCTTAGGTTAATTGGATAATCTTCACAAATAATAAATTAATAGAAGTTTGTTTTCCCTTATTACTTCATGATGGTATATACTTCATGATGGTATATACTTCTTAAAAGAAACTCGAACTTATAAAAGTTATTTTATACACTTGTAACAACAGCTTGCATAATATGCAATGCATATGATTACTGCATACTGCACCACCTTTCCACCCACAATTAATTTATTTTTTATACAAAAGCTTTACTGAATTAAAAATTTATTTGTTATTTCCATCGTTTAATATCCATTTATAATTAAGTGTTTCATTGTGATTTCCCTTTAAAGCTCTTTACGAAATCAATTTTTGAATGAATCCCAACGAAAATCGCGTACTCTTCGTAGCCTGCTTCTGGTTGTGGCATTGAAAAGCTTTTCGGTTTGACAAACGCAATTGAACGAAATAAGAGCCCATTGGCTTCTGGGTATGGGTCCAGTGTAGCGGCTAGAGGGCTATTCAATTGTTACCACAGTCCGTGTCCAGCTCTTGCCACCTTGCCCTAACCAATCGAGCGTACACATCAGCATCAGCATCGGCATCAGCATCGACGTCGACAGTGGACATCGGCTGATGGTCTGCAGGCAGACCGATGGACCGATGGACCGGTGGACCAGTGGACCGGCTGGGCAGACAAACATATTTGCGAAACTACTCAACATAATGGTCATGGAGTGCCATTCAGACCCACCAAACATGCGCTGCGGCACAGCCGGCTGAGGGACTAGCGCAGCGGTGGCCACGACTAACAATAAACAAAACATTAAACTAATAGCGGAACATTGGGATGGGCTGACCAGCAGGATGTGCCTGCTGCATGGAGTGGGCAGCGCGACAGCGGATTGTGGATTGCGGATTTCATTTTGAATACTACGCAAACTTTTTATGCCCACTTGTTTGTAATATTTTAAACAACTAACGGTAAGCTATATGCTCAGGCAGGCAGGCTGGTAGGCTGGCTGGCACATGGCGAACTAACCACACATCGGACCATGGACAAGTGGACGGCGTGGACACGTCAACAGGAGCCGCCATCAGCCATGCAGTGGCTCATCAATGGAGGCAAATAAATAATGCAAACGGCAATTTGAGCCACAGCGCACAGGACGACGGTGCACGCTGTGTGTGTGTGGGGGGGAGGGCTTGGGGCTTGGGGTATAGGGGCGGTCGGACAGCCCACTGCTCACACATTTGCCTGCATCTTTTGAGTCAAAGGAATGTGTTTCATGAATTTTAAATTGCATACCAAATTGCAAAAAGATTGATATCCAATCTCACGCAAGGCGGCGAGCCTGCCTGCCTGCCAGCCGCTCAGCTACAGACAAGTTGAGAGTGTTCAGTGTGTTCTGCTGCTGCTGTTACAGGTAGGAGGCTCTTCCCAGCCACAGCCACAGTCACAGTTACAGCCTCAGCCTTAGCCATAGCCACAGCTAGAGCTACTTGGCGACAACAAAAATGCGACAACGCGGCTGCGTCCGCGTCTGGCCAGCCACTTTGATCATACGTGGCCAGACGTGGCAGGTCCCCATTGATTGGCGTCGGCTCGATGGCCAGGCGGCTGCCCGCAGGCTATGCGCTGGCCGTCTCCACAGCGTCCAGCCTGCCGAGCAGAAGCCCGTGCACACATTTAAAATGTATGCCTTCCGTTTGCGCATTTCAAGCATCGGAAATTGTGATTTGTGACTTAATGTATTTATATAAGTCAATGCGGCGGACAGAGAACGTGGAGCCAACCACCAAATGTCTGCCTGATGCTGTATGCAGTTAGTTGCTGTCCCGTCCCACAGCTGTCCAGCCGTCTAGCCGTCCAGTGTCTAGCTGCTGTTGCAGTTATACAAACTAATTTCATATGTAAGTGGTGTAAATATAATTTTCTGGACGTGTCTGTCCAAGTCGTTGGACTGGATTGTGTGTGCCTGCCGTTGGCATTAATTTGTAAAGGTTTTTTCCAAGCTTCTCCTGGTTTATGCGGGGATTTCGCAATGGACAGATGCCAATATGCGGCCGCTGATGAAATGTCTGTGGGAAGGCTCGGCCCGGAATGAGTTATTGTGACAGCTAAAATTAACTTGGATGACATGTGTTCCAATTAAAATGATGTAGGAATTAGGAGAGCTGGATTGGTTTTGCTTAATAAGAGCTGTCGATAGACTTTCAAATGTGATTGTTTAGCATTAAGTTAAAGGGGGTAAGTAGCATATATAATGCATCATAGTAATACCTTATAGACATTGCTCCCTTAAATATTTGCTTTAACTGGAGTGGGAACTCCAACTTTGAGTATAGGTTAGACAAATGTATATAATTCTATCCAAGATATTATAACAGGCGAGTTACTAAAAAATTTAAGATTGTTTAAGTTTCCAAGGTGCCTTCTTCAGGTTCATTAATTTCCAGATGCGGACGATTAGATTTTCCCTTCCCACGGGCGAAAAGCAGGCAGTAAAGTGATGCCATAAATTGGGACCGCGTAAGAATATTTAGTTATAATATAAAATGATATGCCACTTATGAATTCGAAGAGCATAGAAAACTGCACGCTGGTTAGGGAAGCTTTTCCTTAAGAGGAGCTGCCATTAATGATGTGCTAGCTGCCTTATAAGCCAACTCATACTCTGGATTGGGACGCTCGCTTTAACACCGCTTGGCACTTGGCTAAGTGCGAGGCGAACTCAAACTCAATATGCATAATTGTGTCTGCCAGGCATTACTAATTGATGTCCCGTTCTGGTCATGTCCAAGCGGCAAACAAAGCGCAAATCAATCAGCTAACAAGCATCAATCGGCCAAAGTAGTCGACGCAGCAAACAAACAGCAGCAACGGCAGCAGCAGCAAAAACAACAACCTCGAGCCAAAAAAGTAAACATTATCGCTGAAATGAATCTCGAAGTGGGACTTGGACTTGGACTTGGCCCGACTAGCATGTGTGGGCCACCATATTAATTATGTTTTTAATTTGCATAACTGTTAACACGCTCTATTAATTCCGGCTGTTGGGTCGGTTAGCCGAGCCTTGGGGCAGGTAATGTGCGTCCGCCTCCGCACGTTCTTGGCCAGGCGATAAGCACTGGCCGCAATTTACACACTTTATTAACGTATTAACGCATCAAACACAAAAGTTAACAGCGTTTGTCGTTGTTGCTGGCCAAGTTGGGAAAAGTTAAGCCAACCGAGCGAGCGAGAAGCCAATCGACCGGATGTGCAATGCCAAGGATGGTTTGGTGGGTGGCGGCGGCAATGGCGGTGGCGGTGGTGTTCGTGGTGTACTGCAGCGCACGCTTAAATGCACTTCACTTCCTATTATTGTAATTGCATTGTAATTGCAAAATAACGGTGCTGCGAGTCAAACAAGTAACTCTACCCATCCACCCGCTGCCCCTTCCTCGTTCCCAGCTTCTTCTCTGGCCATTACAGCCGCTCCTCGTTGCCGCAATATCCTCAGCAATTTGTTCAGGCGCCGTGTAATATACACATTTGCTTTATAATATATTATAATCATGATTATATATGCATTGCATGCCATCTGCCGCGCCATAAATCGCACCCGAGCAGCCAAAGCAACTCCCCCACTATCCGATTATTTCGCAACGCGACTGTTCGGCTATTCGTATCTTGGTATGCATAATTCATTGCAGATCAATAGGCTGCGACTGCGACTGAGGCTGCTGCTGCGACTGCGACTGCGACGGCAACTGCTGGCTGGCCACACAAAATGCTTGGCAAATATGTTCAAGGCTGGGGGCCAAAATGCCACAACTAGCTACCAAGTTTGGTCGGACGCCGAGCATGCGGAGCATGATCCAGCTAAAACAAAAACGTGCCAAGAACTATGCAAAATTATGGCTCATAGCGCACTTGAGCGGAGCATGAGGATGTTCGTGTGCCCGTCCGTCCGCCCTGCCCCGCCCCCTCGCTGCCATGGCATTTAGCCACACTAAAGAGGTTTCAATTACTGCCACCGCAGCTACCGACTGTCTGCCTGCTGCTGCTGCTGCTGCTGCCAAAGGCCCACTACAGCCATAGAGTCGGCCTAGCCAGCCATCAAAGCGCTGCTGTGCAAAAATTACTGTAATTCACATCACTTAGAGTGCATATTAATAGCCATTGAATGGCCATCGAATGCCGAGCGGCCACAGCCATGGATCATTTGACTTTTGAAGCACATTTGCAACAGCCCAGGCTCTGCTCCGGCATATGCACTTGTTGTTGATGTTGCCGGAGCAGACGCACCCTGCGGTCACATTGATGGACTCTTAAAGTTCACTGTTGTGACTGGAGATGGCCACGTGATTGCGGCTCGCGTTGTTGGCCAAATGCGCAGTCGCCTTGGCCCCCTTGTTATTTTGTTTTTCTGTATAATCGGAACTTGATGGCAGACAAATATTTAGTATACAACTGTGTGAGCTACTTAGCTGTTTGCAAATTAAAGAATCTATCTATCATCACAAACATCATATATGTTACTTAATTAAACATTGAAGTTGGGTGTTACCGACTGCAAATCTATCTAGCAAATATGTCAACCTTTCATCAAATCACTAGAGGAGTACTTCAAACCAGTATTTTATTCTTCAAATTTTGAGATTCTAACTATAACATACTGTTTTCTCAATTCGATCGATATATTTGCTATTCTCTTTCATTTTGAATACCCACGTATATATTCAAAATTTTTAAATATTTCTTGTAATAATAGTGCTCAAAATCTAATAGAATATTTACAAATTACTATATTGACAGGTTCGATGTACTGCGACCATAGTGAATGTATCTGAAGATTCCAAGTTTCAAACTTGAATAACAGCGAAAAGGCGTTCATACGGACAGAGCGACGGACTGTAAGACGGAGATTGCACATAACTAATATACTCATTTTAACTGATGAATGAGTATTCAAATATTCATATTTACTCATTTATATATCTCTATAGAGATAGAGATACTGATAGATATAGAGACTTATATCATTGATATTTACTCATAAATTTGTATTCAAACATAATTTGATAAATGTTATATTCCTTCTGAAAGTAATGAATGCACTTATTTATTAATAACATGAACTACATAATATTTTAAGTCACCTCGAATCAAAGCTATAGTGTCAAAGGTAAAGTGAACAAAAGAAGATGACTGGATCGACTTGCTTTATCATTTTAATCAACAATAATTTTTATTGGTCTTAAGGTCGAAAAGGGCTGTTTAGAGGCTTCAATGAGCTATATATATCTGCAAAAGTTTATATACATATATTTAATTTTTATTTTATATACTATATATTTCTGAAAATAATAATAGCTTGCTGTACTTAGTTAGCTTTACTGCTAGCGTTTTCCTAACGATCAGATTGGCGAATTGGTCGTTGCAGTCCATATTTATATAGCTTACATTAGTGGTATTCCTAAATGCTAACACTTTACTTATTGAATTTGTAAAGGAAAACAATTTTAATCAATGCTCCGCTGAATGTTTTACATTTTAGCATGTTGACATGCCACGGCTGTCAACAGCTGACAGACAGGCAACAGCTAGCGGCCGTGCTGCAAATGCGACTACTGCCAGCGCGGCGACTCATTATGGCCAGGTTGACGATGACCAAGTTGGGCAAACGGAATGAGTTGCATAGTCAATGCTGGCGATGGTCAGTCTCGGTCTCAAGACTCCAACTCGGACTTCGACTCGGACTCTGACTAAAGTCGCAAGATCTGCTGCTGCTGTTGCTGCTGCTCTATTGGCAATACAAAGTGCGTTTCGATCGTTTGCTGCTTAAATTTCCTAGAAAATGTGCACATTTCATCATCATTTTGAGACGTGTGCTCCATTTCGCGTTGCCGGCCGCTGCCTTAAATGACTGACATAACTAAGTGAAGATGAATGCGCGTTGCCTGCAGCGCACAGATATCAATCATATTTGAGATACAGTAGCTCTGGCTACGGCCTGCCAGCCGGCTGCCTGCCTCACTGGCTGCCTTTCAGTCTGTGTGGACCAGTTGGGGCCATGGCCAGAGCCGTGCCATACCGTCTGCCATGGAGCTATCTGCGCACCGGACCATAATTATATTATGTGGCATGAATTATTAGACCATATTGGAGCGGGGCTAATGCATTTCTGGGAAATGCGCTCCGGCCATACCAAGCGACCGTAGAGGCCTGGAAATGATATTGCCTTAATGATGGTAATGACTGCATTGGTGGCAGCAGCTTCTCTCTCTCTCTCTCTCTCTCTCTCTCTCTCTCTCTCTTAATCTGTCTTTCTCTTTTCTTCTCTCTCTCTCTCTCTCTCTCTCTCTCTCTCTCTCTCTCTCTCTCTCTCTCTCTCTCTCTCTTTCTCTCTCTGTTCCTTAAACGATTTTGTAGCACAGCTCGCGCCCAAAATTGGTCAATGTATCGTTAATTAAATCAAAGCGTTGTTTGTGTTGGCTGATGAGAAGCGTTCAGGGAAGCGCTCGGTCGGGTGTTTCGGCTAGGAGCAGGGGCAGGGGCAGGAGCAGGTCGGGGCCGGGAACAGCCGTGACAAATAGATACAAATGGTTATTGGCACGTACGTGTCGTTTGTCATTAGCCAGTCCGTCTGTTATATGCAACACTTGACCAGAATGCAGCTCGCTGTTCACAGCTTTCCATCAGCTGGCAGGGGGCGTGTCCATTGCGTTACGCCCACAAATTACAGGGAACTGCGACGAAGAAGTCATTTGGGGTCGGCGTAAGGCACACGCAGAGCTTTATTTGCATGCATCGTGATAATGACAAGAACTCGGACTCCGGGCCCGTTATGCAAAATGTGTGTTGTGTGGGCGTGGCAGGCGCAACACTGTTGCATAAGTGAATGGGGAATGCGACTGACGAGAAGACTTTCGCCACTCTCTCTATCAAAACTCTAATTACGGATTGGAGCGGATGGCAAATAAACGGAATTATGTTGGGTCTGGTGCTATGAGGCTAGGGTAAGTAACTTATCTTCGCATCTCTGCTGACCAGTTGCTGACACTGCAATTGATAGATTCAGCTTGATTTAGATCGTGCCTAGTCCACTTACCACACAATGAGAGGGTCTGCTCTCCACCATGCACACCTGCGCGCACTTTTCCACCTGTCAAGCGTATAGCTGTTTGTTCTTTTCTAGCTGACCTCTCTCAGCTCACAATCAACAGTAGCAACAGCAGCAGCAGCTTAACTGGCATGGAAGCAAGGAAAATATTTATAAAATCCAACAATACATTATCAAGCGGAAGTGCAATTATTCAACGTGCAATATTTTGCGGCAACTGGGCGAGTTGCCGTAGCTGCTGTGTGTGTAAAACCAGCAATTTCTAGCGTCAGCAGCAACAACAGCAACAGCAACTGCAGGCCAAGGCTCTAATTAGTTTTGCAATTTCTACGCGTTTGCTGCGATTGCAAGGCCCCCGAACAGACGTCGGATTGCTGCAGCGCTTGGCCCAGACTGTTGCTCGCCTCTTAGCAGCAGCAGCAGCAGCAGCAGCAGCAGCAGCAACAACAGTTGAGCGGACCCTAGACAAATATGCAATTAACAGCAGCCGCATAGCCGGTGCCTGTTTTTCTCGCTGTTCTTGAGCCGTTTTGCATTGAGGAAATCGAGGATTGAAGTGCCGCAGCAGCCAATTGGCCGAAAGTCGATGGCGAACCAACAATTGGCCACCAAAAGTGCCGCGCAGATATTCAGATGTGTGTAATTTGTGGGCGTTGACAACGGCCTGGAGTCATTGGACTGTTACCCCATTGAAAAAAAAAAAGAATTGCGACTTCAATAGCCACGTAAACTACTCGAACGCAACCGACAGCAGCAACAATGGAAAAAGCGACGGCGACGTCGGGGGGCAGAAAAAGGTGCGTTTGCATTTCTAATGAACATGCTACGCACTTCCGCTCGCCGGCACGCCATGAGTGATGGGAGTCGCAGGCCCAGCCCTGCCAGGCAGCTGAGGCAGCCCTGGTGCCAGCTCGAGCCCCAGTTCCGGGCACAGACCCAGAGAGAGAGTGAGAGGCTCGCCTTGGCTGTCATATTTTGCAATACTATAATTTTGAGTCATTGTTGGTTATGCGTGGCTGCAGCCGGAGCAGGAGGAGCGGGAGGCGGTAGTGGATGAGTGGCTGAATGGGAGCACAATCGACGCTTGTGGCATAAATCTTTCAGTCTTATTGCTTGCAGTTAGGCCACACCACGCACAGCTGGCCGTAATCAATTATCAGCATAATTAAAGAGACAAAAGTCGCGACGGCGACTTCTTCTTCAGCTCCGGCTGCCACTCGCAATGAAATTAATAAGCACCAAAGCATGTTACGATTACGGCAACAATTTACAAATTAGTGCCACATGAGGCACACACAGCGCAATAGAACCCGAGCCAACAATTAGGCGGCACTCAGTGGCTGGTGTCGCATTGGCCCGCCTCTGTTTTCATCGCCCACCCTTACCCCTACCCCCATCCGTCCAGCCCAGCCGGAGTCGTTTTTCTGGGGCCGGGCCACTCGCTGACCCACCAAGCCCAGCCGACAGCCGCATAAATAAGGCGTCGCCATTAGCGCCGACAGCGACGCTTTGCTGACCCCTTTAAAAGCTCTATGCATAATGTGATATAGACTCTTCTCACTGTGTCAATGCGACCGAGAGAGATAAGCGCTCAAGCATTGGAGTATATCGAATGATTGCTTTACGAGCTCAACTTAATTGCCGATGCGCTGGGCAATCTCATTACAGACGAATGCTTTTCAGATGCTTTTGTAAATTTTAATTTCGATAATAAGCTCTAAATGCATACGCTTATATCTATGTATAGCATAATTAAATATACATAATATAATAATTATATTACACTCATCGATTATTAACTTTGCTATAGATGAATAATATTTTACATATTCTTTGAAGGTAGAATTAAGTTTGGGCCAAATTCGGTGCAAACTATTGCCAAGTTATGCCCTTTTTCCTAAGCCCTCTTTTGAAAACAGTCTTAATCATAAACACTTGGTTTGTCTGCACTTAAAATCTGGCATACGAAGACTGTGTCTTTTAATAGTTTTTGAGTCTCTGGCTAATCAACATTTGGATAATTATTTTATTTTTAAATAAAACAAATTAATTAGTTTATATAAGTACATTCCATTTACGCAATTTTATTTTTCAATATAATTAATTTTCACTCGAACAATAATTTTATTCATTCCTAAATAGAGCCTAATGTTGCAGCTGTACGAAGACCAGATTGATACACTGTAAGAGTAGAGTTATATATATATATATATATATATATATTTATATATATATATATATATATATGTGTGTGTGTGTGTGTGTGTGTGTGTGTGTGTGTGTGTGTATGTGCATACGTATGTATATGTGCAGCCATATCATCTGTATATGGCTGATTGTGTGGCTCGTTCCTTCTTAATAAAAATAAAATGTATATGTATGCAAAAATTGATCAAATATTTAATATGAAGCGTTGGAAAATATAAGTATTTTGATACAAATATAATTGTATACATATAAATTATAAGTATTTTGCAACTCTTCTCCTTAAATATACAATATTATCCATTTGTGCGTACTCTTTTCTCATAACGTATATAATTATATATACTATACTTTTAGCTTATATGTTTATTCCTAATCTTTTTCTAACATAAACTAACAATAGTCAACTAAACTTATATCTGGACTCCAGGTTGGTGTTGTTAAATTTGTAGTGGTATACAGAATATCATTTTTCTGTTTAATATAATGTATATATAAATACACGTAATTTGAATTGTAATAAAATATTGAAATTCTGTCTAATAAAGAAGTGCAGAAATGTTGTTTTTTCGTACATCTTCAGAAATAGAATTAAGTAAGAGAAAATTGATATGGGAAACAGAATTGTTTTGCATTTATTACCATTCACTAATCAACACTGCTTAACTAATGAAGCTACTGTAAATCATTCTCAATATAAAACTAAGGATCATAAACTTCAGAGGTCTTTGTGTGCGGTTTAATACTATTTTTAGGCTGTGAAGACAGATGTTCTTCCTTGTTCTTCAACACAAATCCAAAAACCATTTCTTCACTAACATATGCATTAACTTTGTATGCTTATAATGTTTATTGCAGCTTCAAATGCGAGTAGATCGTTTTGTGATTCATAAAGCAGAGTGAGGCGTATTTTAACGATGACACACCAATCAAATTTTCAATTACCAACTTTGGCTGATAACATAAAGACGAGTCGGCGGCTATATGGTACTTTGGGGCGACAGTAAAGCCTTTCGAGACCCTAATAAAAGCACACATATGCATAGATATTTACACATGTCATTGACATTGACTGTGAGCGATGCGCGCTTCAATAATTTTTTATGGCCCATAAAATGCCACTGCCCAGAGCGGAGAGTAGCAGCAGCAGCAGCCAACAACAACTGTAATATTTGTCAGCAATTAGGCGCAAAATCAACAAATAAAAACAAAATACAATTTGTAAAATTCATTAGGGCGCTGGGATTGGGGCACTTCGGGATTTTCGAGTAGGGCCCGCATTTGAACTTTGTGCGCGCTGCTGTCGTGGGCGTTCTGCGTGTTTAATTGTAGGTTCAGTAACCTTAACAGCACAGCGGGTGAGTGTGGCTTTGGCCCATGAGCAGCGCCTGAGCCAGCGGGGTCGTCCGATCAGCCCTCTCCAGGTTCGCGGCGCGCTCGCAACATGCGAAATCCCAAGCGGAGCAGCAAAAGTGTTCACGTCATGCCCAAAGCCATGTGTGGCTTAGGGGCGAACTGCGGGTGGCTGGCGGCGGCGGAGGGGCAGCCAGCGCTGCTGACCAGCGGCCCGCGTCTAATGCGGAATGTCAAATGTCAAAATATATGGTGAAAATGTGTCAACTTTCTTATCTGATTCGGTCACGCTGCTACTTTATAACGCCAAATGTACGACTGTGTGTCGGGTGTTGCTGCTGCTGCTGGTGCTGCTGCTGCCAATGTTGTAGCTGTTGCTGTTGGTGTTGTTGGTGTGCGTGCTTCAGCGCACAATAAGAGATGGTGCAGAAGGTGTATGTGCCGAGGGGGCCGGCTAGGCGGTGGCGGGCGAGACCTGTTTAGAATTCAATTTTCATACAAAACTAACCAGCCACGGCCCGTTACACGTAACCCGCTCCACAATCCCATGCCCATTTCCATTCCCATTCCCAATACCATTCTCGCTCCCGCTCCCTTCCTTCTAAACGCAACCCCACTCCTATGTTTTAACCCAGTCGGACCAACTATTTTGTGAGTACTTTGGCTTCGGGCGTAAGCGCGCTTTGAGTAACACAAAAGCCATAGAAAAGGAATAAAATAAAATACAATAAAGGGCTGGGTTAATGGAATAACGAAGCTTAAATTCCCTACAATGTAACTGTGCCTATCCGAAAGTGTTTCCAAAATATATTATACTACAGAGAAAACTGCTCAATTAAGTTTATCGATATTAAAACATATTCTCTTCTCTAAGAACAATCAATGTTATCAAGCAAAGAGAATAGCTGAAGCTCTTCTTCTTCTCTGTGTTCGATAGAGTATATACACTGAATGCATGTGGCTGCAGCGCGAGGCGCTTGGTCGACTGCAAATTAGAATTTTTCTGGGCGGCATTTGGTGGTGCGTTTAATTTATGTACACAGGTGTTTCTATTAACCGAAGTCTCTCTATTAACCGAGAACTAGCGGCTGGCTTTGATCTCTTCAACCGTTAGCCAAGTGTACAGTAAATATTCAATGATAAAAACCTGACAAATAAAGTGCGTCTTATAAGTAGTAGATCAAGTCAGGTAAATAGGACAGAGTACTTGAGCTATGACAGCCCTTCACTTGACTGTGCCTTGTATCTAGATTTCAGCTGACCAATTATGTATTTTAATTAAATCAACAGTACTTACAGTAAGTACTAAAGCAACTCAATCTGGGTGCAAGATCATTTGATTCTGTCCAGATGATCTGCAAGCTAACTGCAAACAAACGATGTCATTCTTCGTTAGGTTAGGTTAACCACGCCAATCACTCACTTCTGCCAACTGCTGCTGCTGCCAACTGCCTGCTGCTGCTGCCAAATTATGTACTAGTCCCTGAACAGAGCTACTTAGCAGCGATAGCCCACAAAGGCAGGCCACAGTTCAGCTCTCAGTCTCAGTCACAGTCGGAGTTGCTGTTGCAGTAGAGATAGAGCTACTTGAGCATGCGCAACACGCGCCGCATCGGGGTAGACGTCAGTGCAACGGCGACATCGACCCAAACGAACTTTGCCTAACCCCAAAACGTTTGACAAACAAAAACAGAGATCTACGGCATCATGAGCTGACAATCTGTAAGACTACGACTGATTCAGAGTCGGAGTCAGAGTCAGAGTCAGAGTTGGAGTTGGAGTTGGACTTACAGCTGGAGTCGTAGTCGTAGTCGAAGCCTGTGTGAGCTACTTTGTAAAATGATGTGAACCAGTTAAAATGGCTTCTATCTGGCGGAGAAACCGCTAGCTGAGACAGACAACAGTCAAAACGACCATTTAAAGTATATTTTATCATTCATTCAGCTGCGTCTGACTTGGACTTGGTCGAGCTGCTCATTATCATACAATGACATTTCGCTGCGGCAACTGTAAAAAAAAAACGAACTGCAGACCTGCCAGTGCTCTCAGTTGCTGTTGCTGTTGCAACTAAATTCCTTGCTAGATGTTGCTGCCATTTCCTAGTTGGGTTGTGTTTTGACTGCTTTTAAGTATCTGTAAAAATTTCAAATGCATCTGATGGACAGCAACAGCAACAGCAGCAGCAGTAGAGAGCAAACAAAGCCAGCTTAAAGATCAGAGCGATTTCTCTACGGTTTGTTTTTTTTATGATTATATACATATATTTCTATATAGTATTCCCTCTGGTCTATCTCACATGTGTCCGCTTCTGTGCGAATGCCAGCGAATGCATTTGAAGCCCTTTTGAACCTTTGCATTGGCACGTTAGTAGCTGTAACAATCGCATACAGAGCAACACAAATCGATTGTCATGTAGCTGGCGTCGCGATCGCTGCTGGCTCGAATATACACTACACGCAGGGGGCAATAGTAGATATGCTGAGTTCCTAGAGAATGTTAACTATACTATTAGAAAAGTATTTCTATTATCATCTGTTTTCAATTATATAATTTATATAACCAAGGGCTGTAGTACATCAGCTGAATTCCTAGAGAATTCTTACTATTCTCCATTAAAAAAGTATTTCTATCATCATCTACTTTCAATTATACAAATTATATAACATAAGGACTCTATTAGATCTGCTGAGTTCCTTGAGAATCTTAACTCTTTTAGATTGAAAATGTTTTTATTATACAAATTATATAATATAGGTTCTATATAAGATCCTCTCTACTGAACTTGGACTATTTTCGATGATAAAAGTATTCGTATTATCATCTACTTTCAATTATTCGAATTATATAACACAGAGGCTATATTAGATCTGCAGAGTTCCTAGAGAATCTGAACTATTTTCGATTGAAAAAGTATTTCAATTATCATCTACTATCAATAATATAACACAGTGCTATATTAGATCTGTACTTAGTCAAACTTAACTATTATCGATGATAGAAAGTATTTCTATTACAATCTATTTTCAAGTATATCATGCATGTCGATGCTACGGCATCTCCATATTTTGCACTTTTCAATTCTAGATATGAGAGCTATTAAAATACATCAATTTAGTGCTGATTGCAGCATTGGGCTTTCTTCCAGTTAATTTTATTAGATATAGTCTCTGCTCTAATATGTTCAGTTAGCGAATTGGAGATTCGACTTTCCAAATATAGTTTGACTTTGTGCGCTTGTTGCCCCAACGACATATCTGTCGTAGAGCGCTTTACAAATGATCAACACAGATACTGCTGACTGGCTGACTGCCCGGCTGCTACTGCAACGGCAACAGTTGCTGCCATAGGCTACAGCTGCAACCAGCAGCAGCAATAGTAGTTGTACGTGTGCAATATGCTCGCTGCAGTTGCTGTAGCTGCTGCTTCTCCTGTTGTTGTTGGTGTGTTGCATTTTCTTTTCCCAGAGTCGAGTCGCTTCTTTTTGCAACGCGCGGATCTTAAGTAGTTCGTGAGTTGAATAACTTTCAATTGAATTGTAAAGTTAACATTGTGTGTCTCGGACACACCCCAGCAGCAGGCAACGGGGCTGCCTTTTGTTTTGCCAATAATTCCACAAAGAAGAGCAACACACATAGAGAGAGATAGATAGAGAGAGAGAGAGAGAGAGAGAGAGAGAGAGAGCCAACGCTCGTTGGGCTTAGTGATAGATGGATAGAGAAGAGAAGAGATGGGAGGCTGGCACATCGTGCTGGAACAAACAGTTTAAGGATTGACCCAAGTCTGGCTGTCTCCCTGTCCACCCTGTCCGCTCGTCCGACCAACTGTTTGTCGGCAATCGTTTAATTGTCATGCATTTTGTGCATTTCGCAGTTGCCCGCATGCAACCTGTGTGAAACTTAATACGGCCTCAGCAATTTTGATAAGTATAAAATGCAAAACCTGCTGCATAAATATCGAATTTCAGAGCCGTCGTTCCGTCGCGACGACGATTGTCAATTGAACGCAGCCAGTTGCATAAACATTGCAAAGAAATTGTCATGATCAAAATGTGATATTAAACGTGGCGGTCCAAAGTAGGGGTAACCGGCATCCGTATACCCGTATGCCCCCTCGTATATCCCCCTTGGATATCTCCTGCGCCGTGTGTTCGTATTTGATTTTATTTGCCTAGAAATTATCGTTGATTGTGTCGGTTCGCTTTGGGATTTGCTGTCAGTCTGTCTGCGGCCGCGGCCTGTCGCATAAATAGCAATTTTCTGGCATTTCATTTGACATTTAATTGAGATCGTAAAACTTTGTAAAGCTCTTTGTTGGACACTAACTGTCCCTGGCTAATGTAAGATCTTTTGCTGCTTATCAATGCACTCGCCTGTTACAAATTTGTTTGCGTCTCGCTGAACCGGTCCTCCACTCCGCAGCAATGGACTCCTACTCCTGGACTCCTGCAGTCTCCTTGCTCCTGCACCACACTTGACCATCGTAAATGACTGACAGGCTGCTCGGGAGTAGGTGGCTTGCAGTAGCAGGCACGCATCTGCGTGGACCTTCACTACAACAACAACAACACGGAGCCCTAAAATAATGTTGATGTTGATGTTGATGCGGTGCTCAGTGCTCCACAGTTGGCTGAGACGGCCCACACATCCGTCGAGAGCGCCACTAGGCCTAAGCGTTTTGTTGCTTTTAATAGAACCAGCTGATTACAGCCTCAACAGTAGCCGCAACAGCAACAGCAGCAACACGAGCAACACAAGCAACAATTGGCTCTGCCTTTGGCTGCAACGCGACGAGCGCGCGTAATCAATAAATCTAAAAATAATTCTACCAATACATGTCAAAGCCGTAATAGGGAAACCATAAATTCTTTGTTGTGTCCAGCTAAAAATGTGCAAGGCACGACGGTAGCAGCTTGTTGCATGTTGCTGCTGAACGGCTGCAACTATTGCCAATTGTTGTGGCTCGCAACATGCATCGTATCGGCAATAAGTAACGCTGATTTGACAGTTAAATGCCGCCGTTGCGGTCTCTGTTGCCGCTGTTACCTTTCAATAGTTGTTGTTGCTGCAGCCGGATATGCACCGGCAACATGTTGCTGGCAGCCAAAACTGTTAAATGTGACACTAATATCCGGCTGCGCTGGCCATTAGAAAACAACAGCCACTCATAATGAGCAGCGGCTGATACACGATCTACAAACTGCGCTGCGCCGCCAACATCCTTTTACAAGAGCAACTAGTTCGGAAGCAACATGCTGCTGATACAATGTCTGTCATCCAGATAGAGCAGGGCCACATATTGCCCGCATGTTGCAATCATTTGTCCCTTTGTTTGTACTTAACAACTTTTCCACACAGTTGCTGTTGTTGTTGTTGCTGTTGTTGTTGTTGCTGCAGGTCGAGCATGGCAGTTGCAATTGCAACACAATGACATTATTGGCAACTCCTACTGCTCCGCTTGTCTGGTCAGTTGGCTACATGCAAAGCGCCACACGGCGCTTGTTCTTTATTTTTATTTTGTTTTTGTTTTTTTTCTTGTCACAGAAGCAACAGAAACGCGCATCGAACCCCTTATAGTAGCAGCAACAGCAGCCACAGCCAAACCGAGACTCATGTTGGTTGGCTGCTACGTTGCTGATCTTGATACTGTGTCATGATTTATTTTTAATAGTTTGCGCTTAATATGCGCCAGCATCCGCCTGAGATGGAGTCTCTGCAACAGCCTGCCTGCTGCCTGCTGCCTGCCTGCCTATGGAAGTCAGCGTCGACATCGTCTAGTTGTAAACAACTGGCGTTGCAACAACAACGTAGCCAACATTGCTTTTTGTCTTCATCTGTGAGGGAGCAGGCAGTCAGTCAGCCAGCCAGTCAGCCAGCCAGCCGTGTGCAAAGTAATTGTTGGTAACACCTGCTTCTTCGCGTCGGCGTTGGTGGCTAGGCCAAGCAGGCTGTGGCTGTGGCTGTGGCTCCGACTGCGGCTCTGTCTCCGACTATGGCAGAGCCAGCAGCAACCTTGGCACAGACAGGATGCATGCTTAATGCGCCGTCTGTGTTTTTCTTTTTCTTTTTATTTTTTGCCAGTTCTGCTAACTGCTGCTTTGGAGCTCGATGCACCACAGCGTGGTAGTAACATTGATTCGTTGTCAGCTTGGCATTGTTTTTATGAAAGGTTGCAGTTACTCGAGCTGAAGCTGGGGCTAGAGTTGCAGCCAAAGCTGTTGTGTGTAATTCGTTGCAATCATTTTGAAACGTCAAAGCGGCAGCAGCAACAACAGTAACAGCGGCAGCAACGTGTTGCTGCCAGTTCCCAATCAACGTCATCAATAGTCTTAAGAGATCCGAGGCTAGCGGACAGAGTAGCTATGCCATTATTTTGCCATTATATTGACATCAATTTCAGACGATGTGGTTGTTGTTGCTAGTGCATTTCGTTAATTGTTTCATAGACGTTAAGTTATGTTTAGTAGCTAAAGAGCTGATGCTGTTGTTTCAGATGATGCTGAGGCTACCGCTGCTGCTGTTGGTAATTTCAATAATAAAACTACAAAACTAAAAGCAGACAGCAGCAGCAACAACAATCACAACTGCACAGAGTAACGACAATTGCCTTGCATGGAGTGAAAGGCTTCAATCAAAACGAGCAACACAATCAAACAGAGACTGCTGCTGTTGTGGCTGCTGCTGCTGCTCTTGCCGAAAGCGGACGAAGCTGTGCCGCGTTTTTTATACATTTATTTTTGTGCTGCTTTTTCGGCAGACAATGGCAATCAGCAATATCAACTAGAACGACCAGAAACAGCAACAGCAAGCGGGCAATTGCACATAATAATGCCCAAGCGAGCAGCAGCAGGAACAACAACAACAGCACCAACAACAACAACAACAACAACAACAACATCAGCCGCGTCATGTCATAGTCACATCAACTCTGTTGCTGTTAGTAGTTGGCCAAAGCCAGAGCTCAGGCCACGTTTTGAGGCTGTGCAGGAAATCACAGCATGAATCACTCGCACAGCGCCAGTCCAAAAAAAAAATAAAGTAAATAAAAACAAAGGCACAATAGTAGTGATTGATCGAATATAAAATACCATGTATCTAGCAAAAAATGGTAATTAATTATTCTGACTTACGGATAGTCCTTAGACTTAATCCCTTTTAACTAGCAGATCGACAGAGAATGCTCAAACTAATTCGAAATATATATTCATTGCATTTACATTACCTTTAAGCGAATATACCCCAATATCAATGGGTAGAAGGCATAATAAAAGCAAAATAATCACACGATATTCGTACGGGAGAGTGCTCTACACAGCCGAAAAAGCCAAAAGAGGGCGAACCAAGCTTTGATGACTGACTAGCTGTGTGTGTGTGAGTGGGTGTGCGTGTGTATGCTTGTGTTGGTTGTGCGCGGTAGGGTCGCGCTGTGTTTCCTTCGCTCGTACGGGTTTTGCTTTCGATTTTTGGCGGCGCGCGCCGAATGCAGAAGTCATGCGCATGTCACGCTTATTTAAATCAATTTTTTTGCTCCGCTACGCAAAGAACAATTCCGAAATGTAAGAATAGGCGGGGTATACTTTATTGTACGCGCCTATATGTCAAATTTAAAGAACTAAAGAATCAAATTATTTGTAAAAATTTTGCCATATATTTATTATATTATATATAGAAGACTTGGCTATAACAGGGTTTGGTCTAATATTTTTAAGATCACTTATACAGTTTCGCTTCTTGACAAATATAATTTAAATTTAAAAATTGAATAATGAAACATGTATACACACTTATTATTATATTATAAATAAATGTCAATCAAATTTGCTTATTGTTATATTAATAGATTTTATTCATCTAACTCACATCAGTTTATTCTCATATTTTCACACACACATTCTTTGAAAAAGACCCTTATTAAATTTTTAAATAGTCTAACTTAAAAAAAATTAAAAAAAAAAAAATATATATATATATATACATACATATATATATATATATATATATATATATATATATATATATATATATATATATATATATATATATATATATATATATATATATATATATATATATATATATATATATATATATATATATATATATAATATTTTAAATTAAAATATTTACTGTAATGAATTAAAAAATTTTATAATTACTTCAATATATTTTAAATATTGTAAGTCTAAACATGGTGAATAAAAGAAATTTTCTTTAAAATTAAATTAAATAAACGAAACAAATTTAAACAACTCAAAGATAGCTTTACTTTGAAATTCAAAAAAAATTTTGCTTTTAATTATTTTAATTACTTTTTAAGTTCGTTCCTGATAGAATACCTGAAGAAATTCTATTTTTGTTATTTTTCAAAAGTCCTACCAAGCTCATCGAAGAACTGCCTTTCCTTCCGACAATTCCCTACATATTCCAAAAGATTTTCCGCTGAACAATAAGATCATCAATGTCTAAGACGAAATAAAAGCCGCCAGCCCATTCAATAAGAGATGTATACAAAGTTTCAATCTAGCCAGATTGTATGCCAGCAATTCGCTTTGCACTAAGAAAGCAACAGTTGTGAATTTTGTATATAAATATTGTTGTTGTTCTTGTTGTTGTTGTTCTTGTTGCCCGATCCGCGTCTGCAAGACGTAGTATCAGGTTTTTTGCAATTGCCCCGTGGGTGTTTTTGTTGTTTTTTTTTTTTTGGTTTTTGGTTTTGGTTTTGCATTAATCAACTTTATGCGATTTTAAATGTTGTTGCTTTTTCGGTGCTACCTTCATCGATGGCCACAGTAACAACAACAACAACAACTACTACAACAACGACGACGACGCGAAGCTCTTGACTGGCTGCTGTTGTTGCTGTTGAAATTAAAACAGCAATTAAATGGCCAAAAGCCAAACCCCATCACAGTCTGCCCCGCCCGCCTGCTGCTTGACTCTCTGCCTGCCTGCTGCTGCGTGGCAGTTGGCTCCGCTTGTGCATGGCAAATGAGTTGCAACTAAAATTCAATTAGCTAACAAAATTCCATTTCGAACCACAACATGGACACAGCCAAAGCCGCAGCAGCCACAGCCACACAAACAACAACAACAGCAACAACGGCAACGGCCACAATAATAACATTGGCTAAAAACTTATAAACACTTTGGTCGACAGAGCGAACCGCCCACTGCTGCCTGCTTGAAGCAACCCCTTCCGGCTAACGCATCATCGCAGTTTGGTCAACAGAATTTTGGGTTTTGAAAATTGAATTAGATGCAGCAGACCGTGTGGCAGACAAGCAGACAGACAGACAGAGGCAGACCGAGACAGAGGTTGAGGTATTTCATCAGCCTTGTCAAACTTGCCCACTCCATAGCCGTTACAGTTTTGGCACCCACCAACCCACCAACCCACCGGGCTGCCCCTTGACTGCCCCGCCTGACCGTCAATATTAACTGCATTATTGAGCATTGCGGCTTGCCACAAACATGTAATTGAATTGCACCCTTCAGTCCGTCCAGTCCGTCCAGTCCGTCCAGCCTTTCTCTCGTCCAATCGCCCGTCAACGCCATCGTGCCCTGAGCTCTTGTTGTTTTTGGGGGTTAACTCTTTTCGATCCGGCTGAGGGGTAATAAGCAGCAGGGCTGCTGAGCTCTGCTTGATTTATGCTGCTGCATTTGCATGGACTCTGGGCTGCGCGCTATGTGCTGTGAGCTGTGGGCAGTGGGCTGTGGGTTTTGGTCATCAAATTGATTTGGTTTTGCGTATGGTTAGCCCCAACACCACCTCGATTCACACTCGAATCGCGAATACACAATATTTAATTGCTCATCGCGAAATTGTGCGGTTTTAATGTTAAATTTAGAAATGAGAATGACACTGCTCAACGTAAATTCATGGACAGCAGTCGTTTATAAATATGTATGTGTATAAATATAAAGCAGTGGTAGATAATCTTTCCACAAGAGTAGGTAATAATGATACAAATATAACCCATTGAATATATGTTTAATTTAATACAATAATATTTTACTATTTATGAAAATTAAATTTTTTAACATTTAACTATATATTTATTTCTTATATTTATATTTCTATTTATTTCTTTTTAAATGAACAATTCTATTATTTCCTATGTTCTTGACTTATTGAACTTTTTTAAGTAATTTTATACTCAGTTTTAGCTTTTTGAATTGAACTAAGGTGCGAAATATTTCTGATATCAAAATCGAATTATAATTTAATTGTTAGACGGAATTTTGTTCTGAAATATAAATATATTTTTTTAGCTTGTTTAAATAATTTTATACTTTTCTGTATATTTTTGTTGTCTATGGTACAAAATATTTTAGCAATGTGAATCGATGTTTTTATTAAAAATTAATTGATAATATTGCTAGAAAAATAATATTTTTTCTTTTATTTTAACACAAAAGTATGTTTTCACTTAAATAATAATATAGAACATTATGAGATTTTATAAATATTAATAAGATATATAAATATTTCTTACACTTCATTTAGCTTGAAGTTTTTCACTTGAAGTTTTGTTGTAGTGTAGTGTGGTCATGTAGTGCAGTGTTAGCTTTTTGACATAAATAACCCATTCAGAAATAAATTACTGTATGTATGTTCGAGTGTGTGTTGGTATTGGTCGCAGCTGCCACAAAATATGATATCGTATATAACGCAAAATTAAGCCAATTGCATTTGATGCATTTACCGAAAACAAATTTCATTGTTGATTTATTGTTAGTTGTTTGTTTTGTTTTGTTTCATTGCTTTCATTTTTGTTTCCACGTGATTTTTTGGGCTTTAGAGCCCCTTGTCTGTTCGCCCCTTTTTGGCCAATGAATATGTTTGCGTCATTCAATTATAGCTATTGTTAATGTTGTTGTTGTTGTTGTTGTTGTTGTTGTTGTTGGTTGTTGCTCTTATCAGAGTGTGGGCTGCATTCTGGTCCCTGATTAGTGCGTTGCTTCTACAATTTCTCATTACACTTCTGACAACAAAGAATTCATTTCAGTTTGCCATTAAGTCATCAATTTAAATAAATAGAAATACAGAAATTAATAGACATTTGCGCTAATGCGCGAGTGTCGCTCGCAATTGGCAAATGTGTCACGAACAATGAGCTGCGATATTGATAAGCACGTGGTGGGGTTCAAATTCTAGGGTCAACTAGGAAGTAAGTGCAACCTCCGGGCAGTTTCTATTGTTTAATGGCACTCAGCTGCAACAAGTCCAAAGATCATTAGGCACGTTCTATGATAACGCAAATTAGCCTCGACTAAAAAACATTTCTTCCGAGCTTCACATAGAACAATCATTGGGAACATCTGATTTTGGAATGTCGAAGATGATATACTCTTGTGGGCAGAGAGTTCGAATCTGCAGAGTGTTTATTTAAAAAAAGTTAAAAAAAATATATTGTAAATTAAAATAAAGTTAGTTAATAAAAAAGTAGCACAGGTTTATTGCTATTCTCAAAATAAATAGAAACAACTTTGGTAACTATAAAATCAGACTAATAAATTTGAGACAATGAACATATATATGTAAATATATATATATATTAATGTATATATATATATTAATGTATATATATATTTGTGATTTATGGAGTCGCAGATATCTTCTCATGCCCTCAGCAAAGAGGCAGCTGGAAGCGTAACCGTCCATAATTAAGTATGCATCAGGCCTGCTTACAGATTTAGTCATTTTGTTAGGCAACACTCTCAGGTTGGTCTGCCGGAATGTTGTGGAATTGCAATATTATCAAATAATTAACATTAAAGCTCAGACTATTTCGTATTTGGCCGTTTGTGCTTATCAAACAGCATTCTCAATTTACATAACGCGACTTTATGCCCCGTCCGCGTCACATGCTCCAGCTGAGGGCTCTGCGAACGGAGTTATATTTAGAAATAATCTCTTGTGCGTTATGGACTACAGTCAGCTCTTACAGTACGCACAGGCAGTGGGGCCATACTTGGCCAGTAGTTGCCTCTCCCCAGCATCCAGTCGGGAGGGGCATAACTGTCAATATATTCGATTCGATACACTTTATGCACTTGCGTTTCGCAAGTGTCACAAATCAGCCGGAGCACTTGCGAAGAGCCAGACAAAGTCTGGCTGGGAGTTCTGCGAATAGAGGCAGAAGTTAATATACTTGAATATATATTTGTGCCTAGGATATTGTGGCACTTGCATCACGCATAGGCAGCTTCGCCAAAAGGCCAACTACGGCACGTCCCAGGCCCTCCAGGCGCCTCGTCTCACGCGTCCAGTTCTTCAGTTCGGTGGAACAATAGTTTGTCAGCTCGTTACGCAAGCGTGATATTAACATTCTCGATCAATTTGGAATTTGGCTCTATCAATGTTTGCTGGTCTGACGTTTCCTGTTCGGCGCAACTCTTACAAAACCCTATTAAATTAAAAAATATCTAGATTTGTGGAAAAGTGTAACTGCAGTGTGCGGGTGTAACTGGAATCTAAACGAACACTTTCAAATTTGGTAGGCAAAACAGAACTTAATTGTTAGGCATGCTCAGTTACGGCAACAGAAAATAGTGAATATATTTTGAGATCTGCTATCGAATGCCATTGATTCGGCTGAGGCCAAGGCTGACTCGACTCAATCAGCGGCTCGTCAATTGGCCAACTTTGCCTTCTGCCCTGCCGGGCTGTGCGTTTTAATGACTTCATTTAAATTAACGCTTGCAAATAATTAATTTGAAACTGTTTGTGCACAGTCTGATGCTTGATGACATGATGGCACTGTCCACAGTGCCCAGTGCCAGCACATGTGTCCACGTCTAACCAGACTTGTCCACCCAGCAGGCTGCTCCGGCTTTTTATCGTCCGACTATTTGTGCTGCGAAAAAAAAAGAGTTGAACGTACAACAAATGTTACTCAAGTAAAATGTTTGTTTTTGCTTTCAGTCTAAGTGCAGAGCACAGTCACAGTCACAGTCAGAGTCAGAGTCACAATTACGGACACGAGTCTCAGTCCGACTGCATTCACAGTCATGGGCAATGGGCGCAACTGTACCCAGCTGATAGCGTAGGCCCATCGATAACAACAATCGCTGTGGACCATTGGGAGCATTGGACTGCGACTGCGGCTGGGACTGGGACAGGAGACTGGGCGCTCAGCACTTGGCGTTGGGCTTGTTGCTGTGGCGCAAGCCGCAGTCGCTCCACTGATAACTTTTGGCAAACGCAAATGGAAAAGCGTATTAAAAATGCCCAAAGAGGCATCATCGAATCGCAACAGCAGCAGCGATGCCATCGCCGGGTGCAATGCCCCCTGGCCGTTGACTGACCAACAGTAACATCAACAGCTGCAGCAGCAGCAGCAGCAGCAGCAATAGCAGCAACAGCAGCAATTGCTGCTGTCTCTTCGTTCTCGGCCATTCATTTGGCCCGGCAAACATTTGCATTGGCCATTCTCGGTCAATATAGACAGATTTCCATGCAAATTTAATACGCAAACATTCGGGCGGCCCTAGTCAAATTGAAAATCTCATCTGCGCAAAGTGGCTGGCGGTCCGTCGGTCGGTCGATCTGTCGGTCGGTCGGGTTTGGGAGATTGGCTTACTCACCTGCTGTCACTTGCGCATTTTGAGCAGCTGGCTAACGGTAAGGCAATCAATTATTGGTCCGCAAGCGCGTTTCGTGCAACTCACACTGGTTCGACAATCACATCCTCATCCCCATCCCCATCCACAGTCCCAGCGGCGCATGCATCTCTCTATCGGCTCGTTTCGCGCTGGCGGATGTGCTAAGCGCGCTGCCAATTTAAAATACAAACAGTATGGTCCAGGGAGACGCGTCAATAACACTGGGCATCGGCTTCGCGTCTGACTGCATCCGCTTCCGTCAAAAGGCTTCCAGCGGCAGAGCAAGTGTGGGCGGCAAATTCAGCCGGGTGCCTGCCCGAAATCAAAATTAAGCATACTTACTAATTGCAATGGCCCGGGGCTAATGCAACATTAAACAGAGCCAAGGTCTGCGACCCTCATAGTTTTGCTAGCTAAGCAAAGAGATTAAAAGAGGTTGCCGTATCTAGGAAATGAGCTCGGTTTATATAATACAAAACAATACCATTTATTTATAGCAAAAATTGTATAGCGCACTGATAAAGAGTATTTATTTACAAACATATATTCAAGCGCAGAAGTTGTTCTTCGCGATATTTAAAATATATGTAATTATTAAAAGGAATTGTAGAATAATATTTATACAGATAAGTACACGAATGGAAATTATTGATAATGAGTTCTGCAGGCAGCTTTCAAGCTGTAGACACCCAAAGATCTTGGATGAGTGAACCAAGAATACTTGTCTATGTTTCAAACTTGCTCGAACTAAACTCGAACTAATTCTCCAATAGGCCAGACGCGAATCAGATGGATTACGCTATCTGGGATATTTCAGAGAGCAAAGTCCGATTCAAAAGTTACAGCAGTTTCAAGGTAGTGGGGAAAACTATTGCTCATGAATGCTCTAAAACAGTCACAAGTCACGTTCGGGCAGCTGAAGAGTATTTTCCCATAGTCAATGCATAAGGTGATAATATCGCCCTAAGTGAATGCATTCTACATTTTTAATGTTTTTAAACACTCTGAAAGAAAAAAAGTTTCAAAATTTCCAATTGATACCCTAGTTACACTTGAAGTGCCTCATCCAATATATGTGCGTATATACTTATTATTTCTGAAAATGATATACTTAGATCTGCAATATTTAAGAATTCATTAATTATTTACTCTTTTGGATTATTATTTCAGTTTTTATTGTACATCTTTCAATATTCCCATATAATTATTTTAGCAATCTGAATTCGTCTTGCACGTATATTATTTGATATGATTATATAAAAATTAACATAATACATTGAAAATTTTAAATGTAAATATTTTATAGTTTAATCAAAATGATAGAATATATTTTATTTTTGCATCTATAAAATATTTATTTTGAAAAGTTTTGTTGAATGTGTAACTGAGCATCTCACGCATTGTAGATAATAATAATAAGTTCATATATTCATGTTTTTAGCATAATTCATATATCAATTTAAATTATTCATATTTTACCATAAATCAGGTTTGCGTGAAATAAAAATGATTGATTTTTTATATTTAAGCAAACTTTTCATAAAATAATCTATTTTTTAATAATTATTAAAATGTTAAACAAAACAAAATGAAATTATGAAAAAAATGAGTATTCCGTCGTAAATAATATGCATATGTTTTATTTATTTATATGTATATGTGTGTGTGTGTTTTTTTTTTAACTTCTCTAAAAACTAACGGTCTGTATGCATATACGGCCAACTGTTTTAACTTTGACTCTATATGACCATAAATGTATTCAAAGAAAAAAATAAAATAAAAAACATTAAAATCAATTAACGCCATTCTTAACTCTTTTGCCTGCTGCTACATCTTTCTCTCTCATTCTCTCTCTATCTTTCCCTTTCTCTCTATGTATTCTTCTATGGCGCGACGGTTAATTTCGCTGACTACTGAAGCGCTATGCATTTAAATATGTTTCGTGTGAACAGCAAAACGGTTACAGGACAGCCCCTACTTGACACCAGACGCTGATGCAGCCGCGACGCGACCCGGCCGGGGACCAACCGCACTCGAGGACAACGAGAACTTCCGGACATCCTCTGTTTCTCGTCTTTGGCCGCGTACTCCGCAAATTAAATGCAATGACAAATGCACTCCGTCAAATTGAAAAGGGATTTCTCTTATTAATTATGACGCCGCCGCAGCCAGGAGACCAGAAAAAGGGTTGATGACGATGACAACATGTCGTATGAGGGACGGAAAGAGAAAGGGGAAACGGAGAGTGCGAGAGAGAAAGAAAGAGAGAGAGAGAGGTCGTGCGGCCGGCACTGGGAATACGGCCAGCCAACTGTCGATTTTTTTAACGACAGGCATCTGTGTGTTAATTTAATGTGTCCCAATGTGTGAGTGCATGTAAGTGTGTGTGTGTGTGCGTGTGTGTGTGTGTGTGTGTGTAATGCACATTTAAATAATAACTCTGCGGTTGGCCACAGCATGGCTGACTTTTGTTTTTTTGCGGCCTTTTATGCATTTTAAAATTTATTTTTTCTTAACACAATAAATGACATCAGTCGAAAGCGCCTGCGCAAATTGCTTGTCCAGGCTTAATCCTTTATTGCCAGCCTCTCAATTTTCAATTATTCGAAAGCGAATTTCCAACTGAGCACTGAGTGCATCACACACACACACACACACACACACACAAATGCTGTACATGTGGTAAATAAATGATTTCAATTCGAATTGACATTCACAGCCAGCGGCCGAGCAACGCCTATAAATTATTTTTCAAATATTTTGCATTTCAGTCATTACTCAACACTAGAGCGTGCGTGTGTGTGTGTGTGTGTGTGTGTGTAAAGCACCTGGGCAATGTTGCTCACACGTTGATGTAGTTGTTGAAAAATGCATTTGAATGCCACTCGAAGATTGCTCCATTTAATGGATTACTCGCCCCTCCGTCAACATGTCGTGTCGTACGGAATTAAGCGATGAAATATATATTCGAATTTTGTACTACTTGTAAACTTCGGCCCCATATCTCGCCTCTTGGTGAAAGACGAAAGTCTTGTTGTTTCTCTTTATCTTCTGGCCTCGGTGACAGCATAATTAAGCCAGCTCTGCTTGTTGTTGTTGCTTCTGCTGGTGTAGCTGTCGCTTGGTACATTTTCTTTTCGAAGCGTTGAAAATGCTTTTAACAAATCTCTTCAACAAATTATGCAGATAAGTAAAAGTTGTAGATGTTGTCCGCGTCGCTCGAGCAGCATTTGGAAACTGAAAATAAATAAAACGAATTCGAGTTGAAATTTATACATAATTGAATTGAATTTCAATATAATTCAAAATGAAAAGGTTGTGATCTATGAAGAATACATATATTATTAAATATACCTTTGAAAGTCCAATACGAGAAAAGAAACTAACATATTTCTAGGAAATATAACATCTATGATAGCTTGTCATTTCTTGAAATTAGTAGTATTAGTAGCGTAATTAAAATTAAAAAAGTAATAAGCTAATTATAATTACTTGTATATTGCTTTTTGGACAGAAACAAATACTAATATATATTTTTATAAGGCTCTACATTTAGAAAAATATATATTTGTATATTTTGAATAATCAACAAAAAGTCGCATAAATTTTGATTAATAATTAGAAAATGTGATAACATAATATGTGTGTGTATACTCATGTATATAAATACATAAAAATATATATATATATATATATATATATATATATATATATATATATATATATATATATATATATATATATATATATAGATATATGTACGTGTATATAAAGAATAATGATTACATTTTTCTTTTCTCTACTTTTTTAGATCTCTTAAAGCACAATGTTAAAATAGCTAAAATTATATTATTCTATTAATTTATGAATTTTATGAAATTATTTCTTCAATTTAATTTGTCATACGTATTCATTATATTTGATTTGCCGTACTGCTGACCCTTATGTTCGGCTGCAGCAATCTTATTTATTATTATTATTGTTTCGTTACATAATATAAAATGAATTGTTTATTTATGTTTATGCTAGAATAATGCTTATACATAATGAAATATAGCTTAAATATTTTTAAATTGGAATTAAAATTAGTTAATCTCCTAGAATGATCCTCTACTCGAACAATCCTGTCTTCACGGCCCCTCTCAATCTTACCTCAAATCCTGCTCTCTCCTAGTTTCAAATCATAATTTATAAAATTTTTAATTAAAACCCGTATATCTATGGAACTATGGCTATAAGCATTGCAATTACCTCCCATAGATTCGGTAGTTAAACTGTTTCAACGTTTTATTGCACTGTTAACGAGCATTACGCAGTCTGCTGCACTCGACTGCAGTGTTCGTACGTTTTTTCATACTTTGTAACAGACTGACCGACCCTTTAAGCCTTTAAAATTGTTGGTTAGTATATAACTGCTATATTAGCTCGGGCTGTTAGCACGCCAGAAGGGTCGACTCTGCAAACTGACTGCACAAAATTTGCCTAATCCCGCTGTCACTCCTTTTGTTGTTATTGTTGCTGCTGCCGCTGTTGCTGCTGCTGCTGCTGCTATTCTGCGGTAGTCAACACGCCGACAGCTTTGTTGTCGTTGTTGTTGCTGTTTCAGTTGCCGTTGCTGTTGCTGTTGTTTTTCATGTGGTTGTTGGGCCGATGACGTGATCAGCCATCCAGTTGCGAATATACTCGGAGTCATTCACTCAGGCAGCTCGGCGACCAGCGGCCAACGAACAACACAATGTTTGGGTGTCAAAATGATAATCGCGTGAGTTGTTATCACAACAACGTCCACACACACACACTAGCCCACAAAAACATGCACACACACACACACTCCATGCAAAATGCATAAGCTGCCCGTCGCCACATTTTAATGCAATTTACAAAGGCGAGGGAGCGCTGCGAGGGGTTGCTAAAGCTGCCAAGTTGCCAAGTTGCGTGTGTGTGCTGGCTTTTGTTGTAACCCAAATATCGTATTATTGTAAAATATTAAGAAATTGTTCGTATAGTTGGCTATCGCTGCCCGTAAATCGCTGGACATGGCCAAAGCCCATTGAAGCGCGCTTGAGCCCAAAACGGAGAAAAAACACTAACTCAACCTGCCTGCCTGCCTGCTGGCCCGGCCCGACGCGGCCCGGCCTGGCGAATGGAACTGCTAACTGGTTATTGAGCGCTAGTTACTGTGGTCAGTTTTTGCATTTCGGGCTTAAAGGGGTTGCTGTTTAAGGGCGCTTTGCATTAAGCGCATTTGTTTGCTCACATGTCCGGATGAAAGGTGCAGATAAAACGCAATTACATGCGATTATCACGAAATATGTAGCGAAATTTATGAAATATATAATTTACAGTTACAGAGCTGCTGCAGTTGCTGTTGCTGTTGCAGTTGCATGTCTGTCAGACAGTCCGCCTGTCTGTCTGTCCGTCTTTCTCTCGCCTACCGATGCACTTTCCAAGCATTGACGACTTTTTTGCTGCCATTTGGCTTAGGGTGTGTGCCAAACCATAAAAATGTTGTTAAACACACGGACAACCAGCGCGCAGATATGGCCAGAAAAGTGGGGAGAAAAGTGGCAGTGCGTGTGTCGCAGTTGCTCTTGCTGTTGATGTTGCTGTTGCTGTTGTGTGTGCATAAAAAGTAAACAAAATTGATTTGAAAATTGCGCGAACTGCAAGCAGAGCTAGCAGAAGGTGGGCTGACGGGGCTGACATACACAACAATGGATCGGTAATGCAGGCATTATGTTGACGACGACGTCAACAGCAACAACAGCAACACTCAAAGGCAAACATCAACATAAACACGAGCACAAACAAACAAACAAACAACTAAAATAACTTAAACATGCAGGCGCACTAAAACTATGAAACATGCGCGAAAATGAATAGCTGCAAATAGTTCTTCGTATTCGCCAGCAATTGGTTAGGTCCAGCTCTAGTTCCCGTTCACGTTCACGTTCACGTTCCCGTTCCCATTCCCATTTCCGTTCCCTATGTCCCCCTCTCGTTCCCGTTTCAGTGACCATTTTGCGTACCCATGTCCATGTCCGTGTCGTTCTGTTTTTATGACGCTCGACATGTTTATTTGGGCCTCAATGTGTTTTGGGTGTAGCTAAAACCGTAAAGTAATGTGCAAATAACGGTGCCCGCGCCCTCAGCGCGCTATCTATCATCTATCAAACAAGCGGACCTCACTTCACAGCTAGCGGTACTTGGCTCTTGGCAAATTCGAACTACCTTTTACCTGTAAGTGCGTCCAATTCACACAGGCAATTAGATACTTACATAGATAACAATTCACTTCAATTATCGATCATATTGATATGGATGAAGACAGTTTAGACAAGGATTGTGATACTTTAACTGTAGTTTATCTGTTGATGGATGAAGATATTACGGAGATGCTCAAAGCAAATAAATAATTTAATAAAAGTAAATTTATAATTTTATAATTTATAAACTTAATCTTATTATGACGTGTAAAACCCCAAATGAGTTTGATTGAAAAGAGAAAATAATAGTATAATATAATATAATATAATATATATATTATATATAACTCTAACAAAATACATCATATATTCTTTAAGCCTTACATACTATATATTATATAATATTAGACCATCATAAATGGCATAGTTTCAGAGACAATCAGCCTTATATTATGTGTCTTATATATAATAATTACCATAATTTCAGCGAATTCAGTTTTTGAATATAAAAAATATATATTTTATACAAAAGATTTATAAGTAAGGGCTATATATAAGTCTTATATAATATATCATATATAAAAGTCCTATATATTATAGCATAACATAATCATAGGTGTCATAATTTATGTGCATTCATTTTGAGAATACAATAATATATGTAATACAAAAGTTTAATATTTATTAATTTTAGTTTATATAAAAGTCCTATATTAGGGTTATATTATATAAAATAAACATAAATGATATAATTTTAATGAATTCACTTTTTGAATAGTCTTATATTAAAGGTATTTTTATTTATTCAGTTATTTTATATATTATTCCTCTGCATATTACTTTATTATTATTATTTATTTTTAAAAATTACTTGGGAATTTAATACTTCTAAAAATGAATATGCTGTTTACAGTTATTGCAGAGCTGTGCCACATGTGGCAGTTAGCCATTAGGTCACTTGACATCAATTCTCTGTGGGCGACTTCTCAGTTGAATCGGTTCATTAATCTGTGTCGCCTGACCGCAATTAAATACAATTTGCAACTTTGTAGCTGTTCTATTTTAAGAGCCGTGCTCATGGTATTTATACACTGGTATGATAACATTGTCAGGGCAGAGCAGGGCGGGGCAGACCAAACGCGTTGATGTTGCGCCTTGATGTGCAGCCGCTAATCAGCTTAGGGCCAGCTGAATGAGAGTGTGCCCAACTGGCAGAGAACGGCAGCTAAATGGATTTAACCATTTTAATTAGCAAGAAAATGCGAAAAATGCGACAAATGCTAAATAATGTGAGCTGGTATGTGGCCGGGCAGCTCCGCAGCCATGCAGCTATGCAGGCATTGCTCCTGCGGCCAAATGCCACAGTCATTAGGCAGGCCATCAATAACGGAGAGCTGGTTAGAATTCATGACTGCGTTCTATAATTTTTGGCAGCCACATTCGGCGAATGTATTTTTTATGCATTTTCCACTTTGGCAGCCTTGTCTCATATAAATCAAGTTTTTGTCATGCAAATTCTTAAATAAAATACGGCAGAGAATTCGAAAACATTTATGAACGCCACAGCATTGACCTCCAGCGCATAAATCACTTTGATTACTATTTAAGCTACACCAAGCGAAATGAACAGTTTTTAGTTACTCTCTGCTTATCAGCAGTCGCAGCTGCACATGATTTGATTTCAATGTATCTGCACATATACATAGTATACACATACATATATTCTTATATATGTTAGATATATTTATTTGCTGGCAGGCACTATAAGTGTCATAAATACATGCGAACGGAAAGTAACAGCTGCACGCAGTTTTCTTTGGCTCTTTATATTTTCTAATAAAAATAAGCGCTTTAATTTGAGAAACGCTCGAATTCTACAGTTCTTGACCGCACGACATGTCCAATAAAAAATATCGTAAAAAATAAGCTGCTATCAAATGAAATAAGAAATAATCAAAAACAAAAGTAAATGCAAAAATGTTTTCTTTTTTATGAAGAGAATCATTTGATTTCACCGTGCTAGATGTATCTAAGCACAAAAAATGTTAACAAATAAGTATTAAATTGTTTACATAGAAAACTAATTTTTTGCAGTTTGAGGAATGCTGAGCGATTTGAACTTGACTCTCATTTCATGATTTCAACGTCTTATTTGTCGCTTGCTTGTAAAAGTGGCCTATTAAATACACATTATAAAGCCATAGATGTCAAGCACGAATCGTGTATGTGTGAGTGTGTGTGTATGCGGGGGTTGCCACATAAGTTAACCAGAGTTGAGTACACGGAAAGCACAAAGATGCCAAGGAGAATGCCTTGAACACGCCACCAAATACAAGCGAGACCAAATGACTAATTTTTATATGATTGATGTCTACAAGTTTTTTTCTTGTTTTTGCTTTTTGTATATTTATTTTTTTGTTGATTAAGCGTGGTTGGGGTACAGTAAAATGAAAAAGATAAGATATTTTCAAGCAAAACGAAGATTTAATACACTTGCATATGGCTACTTATGTATAGAAGAATGTGATTAGAATATATTAATCAGCTAAGAGATTCACGAATATATCAGCAATTATATATCAAGATAGCATTAAAGATTGATGTTTGATGATGCATGATATATGTACGTATAACCGCCTGCAACATCAATAATATAAGCTTTATCAGTGCAAGAATTGTTTGCATAGCAACAGAGTGAGAATTGATATTAAAAAAAAAAAGTTTATACTGCTTAAATATATAAGTAACTAAACTATATTTAATGAGTACTAACAATGATAGTGTTCGGCTTATCCAAAGACAGGTATTCAGAACTAAACTTTGACCTCGCCCAGAACTCTCTGAAGCTACACAGACTTGACACGCTTTATATCAAAACGATCATACTTTCGTCATTGGGTATATATCTACATATATACAATATATAATATATATATCTAACGATTGGTCAAGTTGGAAAGAATGTTGTCACCAATTTGGGGGTTTCTAATGCGCTAAGTTATGGACCATATGCTATTATATGAATTAGCTTATAATATACACGCACATCTTCTGGCTGTGTGTATGTGTGTCACACGTACACACACGCACACTATCATAAATCATAAATGTATGAATCTTAACCAGTTGTCAGTCAGCTGGCACAGCCATAACTTATAATCAGTTTGTTTTCCAAGCTGATTTTTATTTAAGCAAAAATAGCAGCAACAGCAACAACAACTCTCTTGTCAGCCCGCTGCATATGTGTGAATAATTTTTATTTTATTTTATACACACACACACATACACTAATTTCTAACATATTTTTTCCGCAGTTTTTATAGACGTTTAAATGAATAATGTTTTCGTTTGTTTCGCTGTCATTTTTATAATATATATATATTTTTTTTTTATTTTTTCTCTTTTGTATTTTCTGTTTTTATTTATATATATATTTATTTATATGTATACATACAATATATTTTCTTTTTTTTTATTTTTACTTTATTTCTTGTTTGCTTAATTTTGTTGAAGTGTTCATTTTGTTGTCATGTTGTTTCTATGCGCCTCGCCGAGGTGATTTAGTGCGCTCTGCTGCCAAATCTTTCGCCTGCTCTGCCAATTACTTTTCCCAAAGGTGGCAAACCTACAAACGACTATACAAATGCGAGAACACACGCAACAGAGCTGAAGAAAAAGAAGAGATTTATTTATTATGACTGTGTGGATTATGGAAGTACAGTATTTCCGCGTTACTTAAGCAGAAGTCAGTTTTTTCATCTCATATATCTGAAGTCTTTTCTTCGCGAGTGCTAAGAGTGTTTGATTTGAAATTAATATTTTCAACGAGTAGATACAAGGTCAGCTGTTCTGTCATACTTTCTTCATTCAATTTTCAAGAGAGATATTCGAATTGAGTAGAACTGCTACATCTAAGAATCAGATATATTATCATCTGTGAGCTCTTTCTATACAACTTTCGAACAGGCTTCTTTGCTGAACAGAAACCTGTTGAAATGCGCTCCAAAATTTCATCACAATTTCTTATAATTTCATATAACTCTTTTTTATTCCCATTTCTTTTTAGACAGCCAATAACCTTTAGATAAATTGATCCGTTCAATGCTGTGCTTTATCGCTTTCCTTAACTGGTAATTCTAGATCTTTTTCTATGCGGTCAGTCCACATACATATATCTATAATCTCTTTAAATTTATGGCTGAGACTTTTTCACATTCAGAATCAAGATACAATAGCCGCTTCCTTCCACATGCACTGTTCCCATGCCAGCACCAGCAGATCACCAAATTAGCCAACTCATTTTGTTTAGCACAACGCCAGCCATAAATAAAATTAATTAACAAACACACACAAGGCGAAGAACGAGAGGAGAAGAGACGAAACATCAGCAACAGCAACAGCAGCAACAACAACATCAGAGACATCGACTTATGCTTGCAGTTTTTGAAATTTATTTTATTTAAATATCAATTTTTTAAATGTCTTCATAGTAAAACGCTATCTGATCGCGCAATTAATTAGCTGGCCTTTGTATTGGCCATATCGTATATATCGCATATGTAGAAATACATAAATTTCTAGATATGTATGAGTAGAGCCCCTCGTAACTCTCCAATGCAGCTGAAAGAAGACACAGAGCCATTTTATTATAGTCAATTCGAATCTGCATAGATTGTGATCGGGAGTGAGGCAGCGAAATTAATTAAACATTAAAAAAGCGCGATGATGTGGACAGCGGGCACTCCATCATATCAATGAAGTAGCCCAAAACCATCCACTAAGTCTAATCATTGACTACGAGACTCTATTCGGCGTTTGAAGCGTTTATTTATGAGCCTTCGTTTCTTCTTCTTTCGGTTGAGGCGCTGCCACGTGCAGGAGGAGTCAAGCTGGAACTGGAACTGGAACTATTAAGAAATGAGCTGCTGAACGGTTTGGCTAAACAAAACAAACCCCGCTTTGGGCTCTAAGTGGTTCAGCAAGTTGATAATTTTATATGAATCTCAATAAAATCAAATTAAATACGCGACAAATATGCTAATGCCTGCCAAGAGGGGAGCGTCCGAGCGCGCTGGCACATAAATTTCCGAAGAGCAGAACTTGTAGGCAGAGACCTAGAGAAACTTACTAGCAATAAGGTAAATTTACACAAAAAACGAAGAAAACGAACAAAAAATAATAATAATAAGCGACAAACTTAGTAGTAGGCGCAAAAATAAAAATAAAACTTGATGGAGGAGAGAAGAGTAGAAAAAAATAAAAAATACAAAATTGTAGTTAGGTGTGGCATTTCAAATGGTTCGACGCCTCGCAAGTGACGCGGGTTGCCATTGTTGTTGTTGGGCTAGCTGTTAGCCCGCAGTAGTCCCAGTCCCAGTCCCAGTCCTCAGCCCCAGTCCCAGCCCCAGTCCAAGCCAATAGACTCTCGAGTGAGAGTGATAGAGAGGGAGCGAAAGAGAGAGCGAGAGACTTCAACTTAAGGAAAGACTTGGATTATGAACGACTGAAATATGCAAATTTATCTACAAGTCTCACATATGAACTTATAAATACATACGCGATATATATGTATGTATATGTGTGTGTATGAATTTATATATATATATATATATATATATATATATATATATATATATATATAAATATATATTTATATACATGTTCGCATATGTATAAATTTATACAGCTTTGACTTGCTGTGGCGGTCTTTGTTGTTCTTCTGTATATTTTTCACTCGTATTTTTTCTAAATTACCTGAAAGCCGCATTTGCATAAAGAGGGTTGAGTAACTGAAGATTAACTGGCAGCACAACAGGAAGAAGAAGCAGAAGCAGCCTGTATTGGGCGGGGCTTCTTGCGCCAGGGTGGGGCCTAACAGCCGGGCCCCCGGGCCATTCGCCAAGTCCCCAATGCAGCAAAGAACTAAAATTCATTTGAGCAATCAGAAGTTAATAAGAAAAGCTTTTGAAATTGGCAAACTCACAGCGTTGGCCACACACATACACACATATGTGTTTATTTATATTTATATATTTTTAACAATTGAAATTGAAATTGATAAGCCAAAATATAAAACTCTGAATACTCGTATTCTATGCTTGTCACATTCATCACGGCTTAGTGCATTGTTTGATGGGGATAACATCATAAAGCTGCTTATGTCATATTTTCCAAATATATTGTAAATATATTCTAAATATTTTGGTATATGTATACGGCCTCAGCTTGGAGCTTGCTAAACGGCTCGAGATCTCTCTTCGATAGCAAAGCATATTTGCTGTGGGCAGTAAATTTTTCAAATCTTTCCAAGGCCCCGCGCGCCCCTTGTGTATTGCAAAGCATTTATAAATATTCAATATTTACTTTATTATGCAGATAAGCAATCACAACATTTATAGTGCAATTGCACTTTTAAGGCACACGCACACACACACACGCTCGCGCACACACACACACACACACACAGATCTGAACACCTGACGGCGAGTGGGTAAAGAAGGTGTACACTAAATAGGGATGAGCGCGTGACACGCTTCGAGTTCGTGACACGAATATTCATATGAGATATGAAATTATGCAAGAATTTTAAAGATGAATTATTATGATTAATGATTAAATAATAATATTTATATGTTCTACTTTTTTAAAAATATTTTTCTTATTCACTATTATTTATTTTACTAGTTTAATTATTATTGTTTTTCATTTCAATATATATTAAAAAAACATAAATTTTAGTAAAAGTATAAGTTTGTAAAATTATGTATTTTGTATTATCAATACAATTTTTTTATTATTTAATCTGAATATACTGAAATGTTAAATTATAAATATTTTACATTTTATTATAAAAAATATATTTTATTTTCAATAATTATTCTTATTTTAATTAGGAATATAATAATATTAAATTTTATAACGATTAATGATTTTTTAATTAATATAATTATAATTATATATTTTATTTCCCAAAATTAAAAAAAGGATATACATTTCTTTTCATATTCTGCCAAATTATTATTATTGTTAATTATTACATGATTTATTTTATTATATGTATATACATTAATATTAGTATTTTTTAATATACTTATTATTACTAAAATTCATTATTATAAGCCAATTATCATTCTTTGTATTATAATATTTATATTTTTACATTTGCTTTGTGCTTATTAAAATTAATATAACTATTATTAATATTTTAAAAAAATTGTGTTTTTCATTATTCATATTGTTACCTAATTATTAAACTTTTACATGTGTGTTTGCTTTTTTTTTAGAAATTTTGGAACGGCGACACGCTGCCATCTCGGGCTCGAAATGCACTCAAGAAATGCGATAAATTTTCATGCTAATGAAATCATCGTTGGCGCCTGGCTAAAGTGCGTCTATGGATAAATAATGGGCTGTTCGAGATCGATATAATAGAACCAGAAACAGCGTCGCACACCTGTTGGACTTGCCACTTGGAAGTTTGCTTCCTGGTTATGGGTTGTCGTTGCCTGGCTGCCTGTTGGTTACTGCCTGTTGGTTGTGGCCGGGTTCATTGGCACTTGCAGCTCAGGCAAGAGGAAGAGGTCTTCCTCTCTGGCTCTTGCCACGAGTCACATGTGGCGCACGTCCTGTGAGCTGCTGCTGTCATCTGTTGCCAGCCAAAGACAAAGGACGCTTTTGAAAGGTTGATGACACCGAGTTAAGCGTTTGGTCAATTGCATTTACAGTTGTTTGAACTAGTTCCCTTTCGTGGCTGAGGCAGCGGCAGAGGCAGCGACGGAGGCAGCGACGAAGGCAGAGGCACGTGGCAAAAAGGGAACCAAAAATGTTGTTAGCTGATTGCATAAGACTGGCAGCTGGCCAGCTATCAGTTTTTTTCCTTCTACATATTGTTTTTGTTGCGTTGGCAAATCATAAAAATATTTATGTAAATTAATCATTTTACCCAAATGGACCGATGACTGCTTGGAAATGCGCAACACGCGCTTTGGCCGCTGAAAACGCTTAAGTAAAAAACTTAACAAAACGAAAAACAAGTAAGAGTGCTCTAGTTGAGACTGCTCGACTAGGGGATACCCTGAGCCCTGTGAAGAGCCAAATATCAAATCATTCAACGTTTTTTTTATGCATACATACAAACAACACATACACATACATATGCACGCACGAATAAGCGCGCGCTCTGCCAACTGCGCAGTTGACGCAGCGACTGCGCTTGGGCTGCAATGTGGGCATTACTATGGAAACTTAATTGTTTAATAACTTTTCTTAGCGATGGACTAAGTGCATCAAACTTTTACAACTTATTTTTGACATTCATATGTGTGTATGTGCCAAAGCACAAGTCTCTAGTATTTGATTTACGCTTTTTACAAATAGGGGGCTATTGTGGGCGAATGGGGCGTGGCATTTAAAATCTAAAGATAGCGTTTTCTCCGTATTCATTACACGCAACTACACAGCAAATTTGAAGTCTCTAGCTCAAACGATGTACAAACCACGCCTTAAAAACACATTAAAATTATCGATAAATACTCATAAAATCGAAATGGAATGAGTTATCGGAAAAATTTTATAAACTTGTGCAGCGTATGGTATTATCGAGTATTCATGTAAAATTTCAAGTCTCTACGTTGCGTACTTAAAAATATCTCGGCGTTCACACGGACGGACAGACGGACAGACGGACAGACGGACAGACGGACGGACGGACGGACGGACGGACGGACAGACGGACAAGGCTATATCGACTCGTCTTGTCGCGCTGATCAAGAATATATATACTTTACGGGGTGTGGCACGCCTCCTTCTGCCTGTTACATACATTTTCACAAAACCATTATACCCTGATTTCCCATTTTCAATGGGCTCAGGGTATAAAAAGCAGACAGAAAGAAAAAACTAAAGAGAAACAAACATATTCTTCAGCCTCGCTGCCGGCCCAGCAACAACAACAACAACAGAAATTATGGCGCACGGATTAGCATAAATTGTGAACCGACTCAGAGTCAGAGTCAGAGTCCGACTCAGGTCCAGTCCTAGGCCCAGACCCAGACTCGAACTCAGAGTCAGCCCAGTTTGCGGGTATCTGATTTTATTTTGTGGCCTGCCAAGCGGTCGACAGTTAGGCTGCCAATCGAGCGATCGGATCGATCGCCTATATATGGAGCTCGCCTGATAAGCTCTACGTGCGCCAAACTTGGCACTAAATTCCAACTCATATTTATGTCAAAATCCATCATAGCTTATGTCGCCGCTAACGCAGACGCAGACGCAGACGTCGACGTCGTGGATGTAAGCGCAGACCGTTAGGCAATATATGTAAAGATTGACTGCCCGCTGTTGTTGTTGTTGTTGCCGTTGCTGTTCTTATTGTTGTTGTTGGTGGTGGTGGTGGCGGTGGTGTTGGGGCAGGTAATACTCAGCTATAGTTCGCATATGTAGCTGAAAATCGGCTTAGGTCGGCGATGCCAAACAATGCGCAGCGTTGGCTGGCCAAATCCGACAGTGAAATAGCACAAGTCACATGTGAGATACAAGATACAAATGTATCTCAGCGCAGCTTTCAAAATAAACACACCATAATGTATGTATTACAAATGAGCTAACCCAGACGCTCGCTCGCCCAGACGTAGGCGTCTTCCACTCTCTGGGCAGCTAGAATAGGTTTCTTTTTCTTCTGCCCTTCTGGGCAGAGTCAGATAAGCTCAAGCGACATGCATCCATGCATGGCCCCAGGGGCTCTCGATTCGCCAGCATCTAGTATATGATAATTGCAAATAGATGTGTGTTCACTTGATTGAAAATTGATTCTTGTATATAATTGGCTTGTCTGACGTCAGCTATAATTACTTGAAATCTCGGTGGGAGCAGCACGACTGGCACTCGGAATTAGATTCAACCTTAGACTCTTAGACTGAATCACTCAGCTGCACGTGGCTGATTTATTGAAAGCCGAGCTCGAAATATGCACGGCCCACTGTGCATGTGAGAGTGCCTCGAGTGTCGGCCTGGCTTTGTAGACCTTTCCAGCACTGCTTTTGCCCAGCAGCCTTGACCGTCGACACCGTTTGTCATTGACTAACTCACTCACTCGCTCACTGACTAGCGGGCTAACTGGCTGACTGTGCAGCAAACCAACCCAACTAACTGGACCCCATTGGTAATTAGCATATTTTGTGCTGATATGGGTCAGCATTTGTGCTAATACTGGGCTGGGCTCGAGAATGGGAACGGGTATTAAATTCAACTCAACTCAACTCAACTCAACTCAACTTAGCTGAACTCAACTCGACTGAACTCAACTAAGCTCAACTCTGCGCAACGCAACTGAGCTTGGAATAGAAGATTCAAATGTCTTTGGAACACACTTTTAGAGAAACTTGGGTTTGCTTATTGAGCTGTGCCCATTATATTTATACCCTGAGTGGTTATGGTTTTGTGAAAATGTATGTAACAGGCAGAAGGAGGCGTGCCACACACCATAAAGTCAGCGCGACAAGACGAGTCTATATAGCCCTGTCCGTCTGTCCGTCCGTCCGTCTGTCCGTCCGTGTGAACGCTGAGATATTTTTAAGCACGCAACGTAGAGACTTGAAATTTTTCATGAATACTCGATAATACTAAACGCTGCACAAGTTTATAAAATTTTTCCGATAACTCATTCCATTTTGATTTTATGCTGTGTAGTTGCGTGGAATGAATACGGAAATGACGTTATCTTTAGATTTTGGATGCCACGCCCCCTTCGCCCCCAATAGCCCCCTATTTGTAAAAACCGCAAATAAAATACTAGAGACTTATGCTTTGGCAAATACATACATATGAATGTCATAAATAAGTTGTGAATGGTTGATGCACTTAGTCCATCGCTAAGAAAAGTTATTAAACAATTAAGTTCCTTTAGTAATGCTCACATTTCAGCCCAAACGCAGTTGCAGCGTCAAATGCGCAGTTGGCAGAGCGCGCGCTTATGCTTGCGTGCATACGCGTGTGTGTGTATGTGTTGTTTATATGCCTGCATAAAATATGCGTAGAATGATTTGATATTTGGTTCTTCACAGGGCTCAGGGTATCCCCTAGTCGAGCAATCTCGACTAGAGCACCCTTACTTGTTTATTTTTATATTATAGAGAGATCACAACTAGAAAATACACTGAGCCCATCATTGTAATTGAATAATACACACTTGAAGGAAATCGGAAAAGCATCGAAATTGTAAAAACTCGGAGTATTTTTATTTATACATAAAAATTTATATGTGGACATATGTCTTAACTAGAGAGAAAATAAAATATAAATATGACATATTAAAGCCGATTCGCTTGAGAATTAAAATACAGAATTTTTTACTTACATTCTGATTAACTCAGCTTTATTTCAAATATCTTTAATATATGTTATTTATTTTGTCACGGCATATACAACCAGTGCTTTCCGGGCTGACGAATATTTTTTAAACTCTACTAATTAGAATATCTATATATATATATATAAGAAAGTCGGGTATGTTACAACACTTATAACTCGAGATCGGCTGGACCAATTTTCATGGTTTTTAATTTGTTGGATTTGTCTCCGCCCCGAATAGCAGAATATATCTTAAAAATACAGAAAAATTGACGAATACTTGAAGAATGCTCTATTTTCCCTAAAAGTACTTTAATTTCGGAGCTGTCAAATTTTTTTGTCAAAATCTGTAAGTAATGATTGACATAGATGGCCGTGTTCCTGTTGACGAATCGAGCGGTTTGATTTCATTTCCTCCAAATTTTTTCATTTTCGTCTCATATTTAGTATTACTATTTTATGTGGTTTTGTGCGAGTGCATTTTCTTTCACTATTACTATTAATAAAAATATCGCGTCCTAGAAGATCTAATCTTTCCCAGCGGACCCGAAATGCAATTAGGCAACGGTATATCGCGAGTCAAATATCTGACGAAGAACGAGAAATCGCCCGAGAACAGCGCCGCGTTAGTATGGAGCAAAGAAGGGCCTTAATTCGTGCTTCTCAAACACAAGAGCAAAGAGAGGCAGCCCGTGGAACGGCTAGATTAGAGCGAGAAGTCGCCGAACTTATCGTACAGACGAACAGAGGAATAATCTTCGAAGTGCAAGAAGAAATGGTTAAAGTATTGATATGAATCGAGCAGCGTTTCGATATGATTGCACAATGGCGCACAAACGCGCATTGGAAGCACTAGACCGAACATTAAAAGATCTGCGCAATGACTCGAGATGTTTTGGTGGTTCATTGATTTTATAATCTGGCGATTTCCGACAAACACCACCTGTAATTCCAAAATCTACTGCTGCCGACGAAATAAACGCTTGCCTCAAAGCATCAAATCTGTGGCAATATGTAAACAAACTTCAACTGTCTGTAAATATGAGAGTTGCATTGTCGAACGATCTATCTGCTGATGATTTCTCGAAGCAATTGCTGAATATCGGTAATGGCCGCGTTCCTGTTGACGAATCGAGCGGTTTGATTTCATTTCCTCCAAATTTTTGCAATTTCGTCTGATCAAAAGATGAGCTTATCAACAAAGTATTTCCAGATATCATTGCAAACCACAGAAATACTAAATGGTTAAGTGAGCGAGCAATTTTGGCGGCTAAAAATAAAGATGTAGATGACTTCAATTTTATAATTCAAAATCAAATCGTAGGTACTCTGTATTCATTCAAATCTATCGACTGTGTAACAAACGAAGAAGAAGCCACTAATTATACAACAGAATTTTTGAACTCCTTGGATGTGCCTGGTTTACCACTGCACAATTTACAACTGAAGGTTGGCTAGGTAGTTATGTGCAATTGAACGCGTTTGGTGATAAGAAAACTGATGAGCAATGTGATTCACGCTTCGATACTCAAAGGAACATTTAAAGATGAGGAAGTTCTTATTGCAACCAACAGATATGCCCTTTGAGTTTAAACGAATTCGATTCCCGATTCGTTTTGCCTTCGCCATGACGATCATTCAATCTACTCTGTTGAAAATCAAATTACACATTCTTAAATAATTTTCAGACACTCATATTTATGTAAAATATGTTCCCTATTTAGTCTTAGTAAAACCTAGTCAAAATAAAATCTAAAAAAAAAGACGATCAGTTATTAGACATATATAAATTATTGATGTTCTACTTAATTGCATTACAAATAAAAATAAAAAGAAATAAACTAAAAACATATTTATTTTAAGTCTATTTATTGTTTTGTCAATATCTTAATGAGCAACAACTGATTTTCAGTTCATCATTTGAGATTGATATAAGCAACCCCATCAGCCTATTCTAGCGCTACAGGGTATCATATTTCGCAGTTGCTTAACAACTTTAGCCTATATACAAGTATCCATCTATATATATATATATATATATATATATATATATATATATAGTAAGTTGTAATTCCATTCGCCTATCACTATTTATGCTCATATATGTTTTGTAGAAGTTTTGCGTCATCCATCGTCGTCGCCTTCGCCTTCGTCTTCATCTTCATCAGCCGCTCCAAGTCACTCTCCACTGTCCACTGTCCGCTGTCCACTGTCCTCTAGTGAGTGGATGTGGACTTAGTCAGCATTTTGGTCGTGTCAGTGATTAACATTTAACGAGTTGCTCGAGTATCGAGTCTCAACCATCAATTGTAGGGTTAACATTTAGGCATCCGAACACACCCAGCAAATACATAAATATATCAGCCATATTCTACAGAGTGTGTGTGTATGTGTGTGCTATCTATCCAGTAGTTGTCATTTAGTTTACTATTTACTGTCACGCTCTCAAGTGAGCTTCAAGCCTTTTGCTGACGATGGGCATAAAGCGTCGAGCTGAACTAGGCTGGGCCCTGGCCTGGGTCTGGGTCTGGGCCTCGGCCCGGGCCTAGGCCTGAGCCATATGTGGGCTGGGCCAAGCAGCCAGATCAATTGTTGTTGTCATTCAATTACTTTTGAAAAATGCGTCTGCCACTCATTAGATACACAACAATTGACTTAGTGAGAGGAAAATAGAAGCTTATTCTAATAGGAATTACGTTACTCTCTCTCTCTCTCTCTCTCTCTCTCTCTCTCTCTCTCTGAATTTTTATTGTCTTCAATTTAGTTAGAAGCTCAACTGTAAACACGGAGACAGCTAAGGTTTCTAGCTAATGTTAACCAAATAAACATATTTCTGAGGTTCAATTCGTGATTCGTTTTATTTTTTATTTTTTTATTATATACTTAAGAGAAGACTAAGTGAAGAGCAGAGTTTCTATATCTTGTTGCAATTAAAAATGGTGGTATATAGCTTGTAGCCTATATATTTCCAGATTTGTTTGGAGTCTTGATAGCATTCTTTAATAAAGATATTTAAATGATTTAGTCAGCAAATAAGCATAGTTACGCTTTTATGCATCTGTATCTAACTGTCCTTCAAAAATCAATATATGTACTTCTAAAAATGTCTGTAAATATTTCATTTTATTTCTCTCTCGACCACATTTACCTAACAGTTTTATCTCTCCAAATCAATTAAATGAAATTCGATTTCTTTTAAACTTAAAAACTGTTTTTCGACTAGATTCAAATTTATAAAAATAGTAATAGAAATAGTAATAGGCATTCATTCTATTATCTATAACAGTATTTTACATCTACATTTCTTCAGAAAGTCGACATTAACCCTGCAATTTCTTTAATGTTTAACCGACCTAGACAATTTTCTATAATATTTTCTTTCTTTTCTTTTTATTTTCTTGTATTAATTCTATTTCCCCTTTAGTTAATTTTCTATTCTTTCTATCTTAATAGATAGATATCTTAATTTTATATTGTTTCTCTTTCTTATGTTTTTATTTAATTCTTTTAATTCAATTTCCTTCTCTTAGATATATTTCTATATCTTTCTCACTTTTGTTCTGCTTCTATTCTATTTCCCTCTCTTAGGTAATTTTCACCCGTATTTGTTATTTTCTTTCATTCATTCTATTTTACTAATTTAGCAAATCTTCTATTCTTACTCTTTCTCTTTCTTTTTATTTTATTCTTTTAATTCAATTCAGCTCTTTTAGGCAATTTGATAGATATTTGTCTTTTTTCTTCCTTTTCCCTTTTTTTTTGGTAATTTTCACTCTTACTGTTCATTTTCTTGTATTCCTTCTAATAATTAATTAATTAATAATCCTAATTTAGCAAATTTTCTATCTCTTACTATTTCGCTTTCTTTTTATTTTATTCTTTTAATTTTCTTGCATTTATTCTATTTCCTTCTCTTAGGTAATATTCTATCTCTTTTTCTCTCCTCTTATTTTAGTCTATTCCTTTAATTCCTAGATATTTGTTTGCAGTTTGAGGCTATATTAATATATATTATTATCAACTCAGTCTCTTAGGTATCTGTCTCTCCATCTCTCTCTCTCTCTCTCTCTCTCTCTCTCTCTCTCTCTCTCTCTCTCTGTCAGCCTCGCCTTCTCTCTTTTCTCTTTGCACAAAAAGTGCAGCTGCCTGCAATTTGTGTTTGCCAGCTGACCAAGTTAAGCTGTTGCTGCTGCTTGTGTTGCTGTTGTTGTTGTTGTTGTTGTTGCCGTTGTTGTTGCTGTTGCTGTTGCCTTTGCCATTGTTTGTCAAACGTCAACCGGCTGTAAAGTTGACTAACTTAACAGTCGCAGCCCCAGTTTCAGTGTTCAGTATTCAGTTCCGGCTGCCTGCGTGCCTCCAACTTCCCCTTCCACCCAAAAAACAAAAATTGTTCAGACTGAAAAATTGTCTCGAACAGGCGACAAAAACGGCGCGTCAAAAGCAAACATTTCGCGCGGCACAGTTTTGATTTATGAGCTGAAATTAAATTAACTGCTGCAGCTACGGCAACAGCAACAACAGGAGGCAACACCAACAGCAGCAGCCGCAAGAATTTCAAGCGTTGAAATGGACAACAAAATACAATGCCTCAAGTCCAGGCTGAGCTGTCCGGTTCCAGTTGCTTCAACTGACAGCAAGGGAAAAAGACAGCAACAGAAAAAATCAGCTGAAATTGTTATTATTTTTGCTATTGCTGACGAGGCTGCGAAAATTGCAAGCGGCAACATTTTCGGAACCAGAAGCAAACCAATTCGCAATGAGAATGTTCTCATTGCCATTCCCAGCCTTGTGCCATTCTCATTTCCATTCCCATTCCCATTTGCATTCGCCGTTTTCGTTCCATTCCACATTTCGTACGATATAGATAAAGTGTGCTGCACACACATATACATACATATAGTTATATCATTTTTTAAGCGCTTATCGGCAAATATATATATATATATATATATATAGTTGTATGCATTTTGCTTGCTCATATCAGCAACAGCAACAGCAACAGCAACAACACTACAGCAGGAGCAGCAGCAGCTGCTCAGCTCTCAAGTTAAGGCGTATCTATAAAATGCATATCTCTTGCTTTTGCTTGTTTTTTTTTGTTTTTTCCAACTTCACAGCCCAAAAGCTGCAAAATGTGCGTGTGTAATTGTTGCTGGCAGTTGATGATGATGTTGCTGTTGCTGCTGCTGCTGCTGTTACTGTTGCCTTCAGCCTTTGCTGTTTTATTGCTGGTCCATTAAGGCGGCATCGAGCGCTTGGGCTTTGGCGCGTTGCGCTTTTTGAAAGTCTTGCTCGTTCAGCGGCAAGTTTTGTAGCATTTTTCTCATATGCTACAATTTATTTTTATTATTTCGCTGCCATTTTATTTGGTTTTTTTTTTTTGTTATTTTGTCAAGCTGCCTGACGCCGTGTAGCCAAAAGGTTTTTGACATTGCCACGCTCGAAGGTCTTTCGATTGCTCGACAACAACAGCAACTACAACAGCAACAGCAACTGCAACAGCAACAGCAACTACAACAAAACCAATCGAGTCCCACGCTTCGAATTGGGAATTGAATATCTAACGTAAACGTTCTCATATCGCAGGGCAACTAAAAGTCAATTTGGAATACATATATTGTTATATATCTTAGAAGAAAATATTAAGTTTTAGCGCCTGAAATCGTTTCATTTTACTATTTCCAATATTACATTTAATTTAAAATAGATGTTTTGTTGTTTCCGTATCATAAAATCGAACTTATCTTTTGATATTTCTTCTTTTATTATATCTAATATAAAATAGATGTTAAGTTGTTTCCGATAATAATATCGAACTTATTTCTTAAGATTTCTTCTTTTAATATATCAAATATAAAATAAATGTTAATTTCTTTCAAAACTTTTTTGTCGTTCAGATTCTATTTAACTCTCATACATATGTACATTCCTCCATTCTTTGGCTTTGAGTTGAGTGAAATTTAATTACACAATTTTGTATATAGTGCATATTTTATTTTATTAAAAATATGTTAGTAAACATATCTCACTCTATATTTCATTTCTATTCGTTAAATATGGCTTGGTTGAAATGTAATAAGATATTGCCTTGAATTAAATGTTCTATCAAAATTAGTAAATATATTAGATATGTATTGAGAATTGACAAAGTTGTCTAATCATGAAATCGCCTAAGGCAAAGCGAGTGTTCATATTCGAGTGTTCAGTTTGCAAATAATTTTATTAAGTAAAGCCTATTTTAACAGTTCGCTATTTTCATATTTCTTATCTTCAGTTTGTGGTCAATCCAAATACCAAATGAGCAGCACTTATTTTCGCCCACATTTTTATACCCTGAGCCCATTGAAAATGGGAAATCAGGGTATAATGGTTTTGTGAAAATGTATGTAACAGGCAGAAGGAGGCGTGCCACACCCCATAAAGTATATATATTCTTGATCAGCGCGACAAGACGAGTCGATATAGCCCTGTCCGTCTGTCCGTCTGTCCGTCTGTCCGTCTGTCCGTCTGTCCGTCTGTCCGTCCGTCCGTCCGTCCGTCCGTGTGAACGCTGAGATATTTTTAAGTACGCAACGTAGAGACTTGAAATTTTACATGAATACTCGATAATACCATACGCTGCACAAGTTTATAAAATTTTTCCGATAACTCATTCCATTTCGATTTTATGAGCATTTATCGATAATTTTAATGTGTTTTTAAGGCTTGGTTTGTACATCTTTTGAGCTAAAGACTTCAAATTTGCTGTGTAGTTGCGTGTAATGAATACGGAGATAACGTTATCTTTAGATTTTGGATGCCACGCCCCATTCGCCCCCAATAGCCCTCTATTTGTAAAAAGCGCAAATCAAATACTAGAGACTTGTGCTTTGGCACATACACACATATGAATGTCATAAACAAGTTGTGAAAGTTTGATGCACTTAGTCCATCGCTAAGAAAAGTTATTAAACAATTAAATTCCCATAGTAATGCCCACATTGCAGTCGAAGCGCAGTCGCTGCGTCAACTGCGCAGTTGGCAGAGCGCGCGCTTATGCGTGCGTCATATGTATGTGTGTATGTGTTGTTTGTATGTATGCATACAAAATCGTAGAATGATTTTATATTTGGTTCTTCACAGGGCTCAGGGTATACCCTAGTCGAGCAGTCTCGACTAGAGCACTCTTACTTGTTTATATTTATTTATACAAATTTTCGTAATATTTATTTTCTCTGTAATTTCATATTTCATATTTCAATTTCATAATTATTAGCTTATTTCCGCAACAGTTTCCCATCTATTACAAACTCTCTCTCTCTCTCTCTCCCTCTCTTTCTATTTCACTTGCCCTTTGCCTGCTCTGTCCTTGAATTGCATATTGTAAACGAAATAGGCAGCACTGCACCTCTTCTTTTCGTCTTCTTCTAGTTTAAGCTTTTGCTAACATAATCAAATCATTGCTTCGCCGATTTTGTTTCTGTAGAACTTCTTGGTACAATTTCGACTCATGTTACTGGCTAAGAGCCAGAGTTCTCTACATATTTCTCTACATTTCTATCATTTTTCGTGTGTTGCTGAATTCAGAGATTTTTGCCTGGCTGGCTAGCACGAAGCACGTAATATTCTGATTCAGATTGTATTTAATATTTCGTGGCGCGCACGTAGGCGGATTTCTGCAAAATTCGCTAGCGTTATGCATGCGTTTTAAAACGCACTCTTTCCGGTCGGCCTCTGACGTCGCATTTGCAGTGTTTTTCCATCGTTTACGTGCAGTTTCTTGCTAGACGGTTTTATGAAACCAAATTCTGTCATAAAAAACATTATGAAATTTCTTTCAAGTTAGATTTCTACAAACAGACTCTGCTAGCGTTTTGCATGCGATTTAAATCGCAGCATTTCTTGTGCGTGTTATTGTACTTTTTTATTTGACTTTTTTTTTGTATTAGTTGTTTTTTAAACTTTCCAAGAGTATAGTATGTGAAACTTTCACGTTTCGTTTCGTTTGCGTTATCGTCGTTTTTTACTTTCAAGACAGATTTCTGCCTGCAAGTCGCTAGCGTTATGCGCGCGTTTTAAATCGCCATCGTTTTTTGTGGACGCCTCGCACTGCGGTCAGCGTTTGTTTTCGTTTCAGTTGTTTTTTGGTCTTCCAAGAGCACGGTATGAAGTTCCTACGAGTATTTAAATTGAACGTAGGAACTCTATACCTCGCTGATGGCAAAAACCAGGTAGCATACTTTGGAATTCCTCTCTCTTGTAGCATTTCCTCTTCCTCGCATAAAACCTTCCAAAATACACTTTTTCCATCTCTGTTCGGACATGTATTTTTTATGCTTTTGCACTGCTTTTCGTCGTGCTTTTTCTTCGTTTTTACAGTTGAATTTTTCAGCTTCCTGTCATTGAGAAATTCATTAACAATTTTGTTTTTGAACTCAACTGAACTCAACTAAAAACTTTTTCAGTTCAAAACTCTTATTGTATTTTATTTATTTTATATATTAGAAAAAAATAAGTTTTTTTTCTCAATTTTGGAATTAAAATTGAAATTTTCATTTTATTCTTTTTTTTTTAGCGTTTTCATATTTTTTCCTTTTTTATGCTATTAAGTTTTTTTTATAAATTTATATTATATATTATATGAAAAATATTTGCCTCGCATAATTTTCATTTATTTTGTATTTTTCATAGAATTTTTGTTAATATGCTTTAGTTTTTGCACACACGTTAATCACTGCTAAACGTTTATTATTAATAATTATTCATAATTTTTGTTTTTTTAAATCGTTTTATTTTACCACAGGCGTTTGAATAATTTTCTTTACTTAGATTTTATTCGAAATTCGTGATAATCCCGCAAAAAACGTAACGTTAGCAACACGGAGCGACTTGCGAGCGTATACTGACAGCTCAGAAAGCGAACTGAGAAAAACGCAACAAAGTCGCACAGAAAATAACTCGAAATCGGGTAGCAGAACGCGGCGTCGACTGCGGCTGCGCGGCGGCGTCGCTGTCGTTATTCCATCGCGGGATCGGTATGTATACGTATGTATGTGCCTGTGTTGGTGCTGTTGCAGCGGCTGCTTATCTGCCGCTGCTGCTGCTGCTATCAATCGATAATCATCAGATTAGAAAACGTCGACGTTCACTTGGGCACGTAAGCAGCAGCAGCATTAGCAGCAGCAGCCGCAGCCGCAGTCGCAGTCGCTGTCTCAGTTGCAGTAGAAGCAGCGGGCCCCCATTCTCGCAATAAGCAGCCACAGCACCAGCAACGGCAGCAGCAGCAGCACCGCTACAAGTGCAGCTCACACACAAACACACCCACACGAATGAACGATCAAGAAATTCCAGTTAAGCAACAACAACAAGCAACAGCTACATAAGTTTTACCGTTAACACAACTGAGCACGTTCGCCGTCAATAAGCGACTGACGCCACAAAGCTACAAAAACCCGAAGCCGACCCGATTGTCGGTTTGTCGCTGCCGCTGGTTGGCTGGTTGGTTGCTTTTTCAGTTGTGGTTGCGGCGCTGCGCTGCTGCGTCGCTGCTCGACGTGCTGCTTCTGCTGTCGCTGCTGCTGCTGCTGTCGCTGTCGCTGCCGCTGCCGCTGCCGCTGCCGCTGCCGCTGCCGCTGCCACTGCCGTTGCTGCTGCTGTTGCTGCTGGTTGGTGGTGGTTTGTTGCCCTCAACGCGTGTGTGTTGAGTAGTGAAGCCGTCGCTGCAGCAACATGCCGATGCAGCGACTTCGTGTTTTGTAGCTTTGTCGCGCACGCATCGCAAGTATGACGCAAGCCAAGGCACGGTGAAAGCTGTTTTTGACTGTCGTTATGAAGTTTCTGGCCGCGCTGCAGCAACCGTTGCTGTACAGCAACGCTGCTTCTGTTCTGCTGCTTTGCCTTGCGTGGGCGCCGCACGCGTTGCCAACTCAATTAATAGCAAAATAAAGCAACTTTTAATTAATGAAAATTAAATAGTGAGCAAATACACACACACACACGCACACACATACATACATACGTTCTATAAAAGCGCACACATTTCAAGGCCAATAGCATCCAACGGCAGCAGCAACAGCAGCAGCGGCAGCAGGAGCTGTGCAACAATAAAAACAACAACAACTCTCTCGCTTTCGTGAAGGGAGTTCGATGATCTGTTCACGATTGTTTTGCGGCTCGCCGTCGATTGCCCGCTGTGGAGGTTCTTTGTTGTTGTTGCTGTTGTTGGTCGTTGCCTTCGCAAGTAGTAGTGTGCGTATGCGTACATACGTACACACACTCACACTCATTCGTACATACGGACATATGTAGGCCTACACGACGCTCGCAGCGCAGTTAACGTTCTCTGTCGGCGCTGCGTATGTACAGTAGCACGCCTCAAGTGTATTTGCACACATATAGAGAGGCGCACGCACACACATACATTGCCACACGAAACGAGTGTACATACATATGTATGAATATGTTGTCATAGATATTTATCTAGATACGCGCGCACATTTGCCGGTGGCTTTTGGCGCCTTATTTCGTTTCTCAGCGAGCGCTAAACATATTTTGGCGCCTTTTTTGTTTCGCTGCCGCCGCCGCTGATTAACAGCTCAAAGCCGTTGCTTTGTCTCTTGGGGCCAATTCATTAGCAAATTCGGCACGTGCGCGGGCCGCAGGTGAACCCTTTCGCCCATTTCTTTCTCGCCTCTCTCTCTCTCTCTCTCTCTCTCTCTCTCTCTCTCTCTCTCTCTCTCTCTCTCTTTGTCATATAATACTGGAAATATAAAATATTTTATATATTCTATAATAATAATTTCAATATTTATAGTTAAATCTTGTCTACGATATTTATCTAGATACGATTATCTACTTTTTACCGTACAGTCATTAAACTGTCATACAAACTTTCCCTTTTTTACTTTACCTACTTTCAAGCAGAAGAGCAAGAAAAAGAAACTAAGTTTATTTCTGATAAGAATTTGAAGTCTTTGTGCCGCTTCTTACCATGACGATTTCTGATAGAAGTTTAAGTTCCTTTTAATTGAATTAGTGAATGACACTAATGCAAGATTCTAATCATTCTATGGCTGGAGAGATATGCCTCTTGGGGACCACATTTAGAGCCGTCATCTGAACTGTAGGGTATTCAATATTCGTTTAGCCCTCTGATTGCTTTGGTTGTCGATGACATCACGCACTGCACTAATTTATATTTAAGATCGTTCAGAAATAATCATTCAAATATAATTCAAATTGAAGTGCAATCAGACTCTGAGATCTCTATGAAGAGACTCACACACGCACACACATGTACACAACTTTACATTAGCTTTTGGCGCGTTTCTCTGTTCGACTCTGGCTCTCTGTCACTGTGTGTGTGTGTGCGTGTGCGTGTGTCTGTGTGTGCGTGTGTGTGGCTGGCGTGCGAAAGTGCCGAACTTTTTGACTGTGAAATGGCATAATGAAATAAATGTTAACAATAACACAAAAAACTGACACAGACAACAACCTGTTTCCAAGCGAGCCGCATCTATATAATGCTATCTACATACACAAAGATACATTTGTATCCACACTTGCACGCACACACACACACACACACACACATGCATACATAGATTTTTGTTGGATTTGATTTTCGCTTGGTTGAGTTGCTTTGTTGCTGGTTTTTGTTTTTGCAATTGGTATTTGATTTCTGTGCGTTTTTTGAAGGTCAACTTTTATTTAACTGTTTCTTTTTTAGCCGTTTTTTTACCTGTGCTATTATACCCTGTATCCATTAAAGCGGCTCAAATAAAAAAGCAACATGTCGCATATACGAAATCAAATGTAACACATCGAAGTTTGAATATCTTTGAAATAAAGTATTCGGATTCTAAAGTAAATTTAAATTCGAATTATCTTCAATATTGTCAGATTTATCTAGTTGTAACAGATCGATGATTAACCTCCTTATATAAGATGCTCGAATTCTCAAATAATATTCATCATTCATATTTGGCTATTGCTCTCCGAGTAGAGCGTAATTGGGAAACTTTAAATATATTTAGAAATAAAATTCGATCAACTATTCTAAATTTTGTAATATCTCTATGTTTCTCTTATTGCTTTATTCAAGATTGGTATTATATAGGAGTATTATTACTAGAGATTGTATTTGTATAAGTAGAAGAAAACTTAACGAATTTGTTTTTAAAATTCTTCGATTATAAAATAAAACAATTTCAATTTTTATAATTTGTTGTACCTCTTTAGATATAATCATAAAGTGAAGGAAGTCTTCAATAGCTTAAAGTACAATTACAGCGCATTGACTGGTCGGTCACTCAGTTGGAATTAAGTTTTTCACATTTTGCTTGCGAGTTTAATGAGCCGTTTGCTCGGAAATGTAGGCTGATTGGGTGAGAATTGGCTCTTTGATGAGTCGAGTTTTGAATAGTTATGAAACGGTAACTCTGGCTAGCAAACAAATGCAAATATGGTCTAAAAATAACTAGAATTTGCAAAAGTGGCGAGCTTAAACTGGAATTAAGGGAAACTCATGCTCGTAAAATAAAATATAAGTTGAAGTCGATAGTCTAAGCTCGTATAGCAAGTGTTGCTCTTACTTACTTCTACTTAAGTAGAAAGTCGTACAAGAGAACGATCCCTCATAAGGGTCCAGAGTGTCAGAGAGAAGTGACGCAATTGTCGGCGCAATTATACAGTTTAATGGAACGATTGAAGACCCCTTACAAAACATCTCTTTCTTCTCCTATGCACAGGTGTCTCCGGCCAGCGTTTCTCCCCAATTTAAGCTTTGGGCTTGAGCGCGAGATGAACATAAATTTGAAATTTATGGCTGACACTTCAGCGCACACCCTGACGATCTGGAATAGATTTATGATTGTGCTTATAGAGGCCGCACATACATGCATCAACATACATCAACAGCTCTTTTCATAATCCCTTGGCCGGGTTTCCATTTGCATTTATTTATTGTTATTATAACTAATATTTTTTGATATTTATTTAAAATGCTTTTTCGAAATCTTGGTCAAAACTTGGCGGAAAAAAGTTAATAAATTATAATCTGTTATGCTCATGCTGAAGTGTGGGGCGACATTGTGTATACGCTCTTCGGCTGCTTCACCGCACATTCGCCATATATACAATATAAATCTAAGCGACGCGTAGGTGCAGCCAAAAGCCACAACGGCCACACATTTTCATTGCTCGTAACACGCCCCGTTTCATTGGACCTATCCACCTAGTGAAGACCTATACGCAATTGGGTATATCGATTTCGATGAGTAATACATATTCTGATGTCTTCTCAGCGAATATTCATTCTACTCTCAAGTGCATTTATCGAGAATCATATTTAAAAGTATTAAAGTGGAATACAAAAATGTTATAATGAAATATAATCAAATCTTAAAATCTTATTTTGTGCTCAGATAGTTTTAAGCCTTGTTTTTATATTTATCTGAAAGTGTTTATGTTTATTTGAGCTCAAAATAATAATTTGGATTTTTTCGTATTTGTTTTCTTCATCGCATCTTAAATTTTTTTCAGCTGAATAATTTTTGAAAAATATAATAATTTGCATATTTATCAGAGATAAGTATATATTGATTATACAATTATAAATATATTGAAATTAAAGATTTGTTATAAATGCAACTTGAAAAGATGAAAAAGGTATTGAGTATCATGGTTTTCGATAACGCAATATCATCGGACTTTAGTTTCTAAGAATTTAGCATAAGTTGTGACTCTGTAAATTTCAATGATTATATGAAACAATCAACGTTATTGGCATTGTTTTGTTGAAAATTATTCTTTACAGGGCATGCGCTAGTCGAGCATACAGTACAACTTGCAGTTGACTTCGTTTGGTGTCTTTTTTAATGTTCATTTTCGAAAATTTGTTGTAGAAATTTTGTGTTGGCTATTATGTTTTCACTTTGAATATAATTCTTGTTGATCACTCATGAATTTCAATGGAACTTACGACATAAATCAGCTGCGAGGAATCCTACGCACCAGCTAATGACTTGTATATGCAGATAGCTCCTCTCCCTTTGTGTTTCTGATATTCGTTTTCTTCTTTGGCTGGCTGGGAGTATGCATCTGTATCTGTATCTGTATCGGTATCTATATATGTATCTGTATCAGTTTGACATAGTCTGACATCATTTTAATTCATAATAATAGCTGCTGATTGCTTTTCAATTGCTCATCGAGTGCCACGGGTGCGATTACGAGCGCGGGCGCTGATAAGAGCAAAGTTCCCGCCAAACGCTGTTTGGGGGAAGTAAATGCTTTAAATACATTTTAAAGAAGTTGCGTTGACAACAAAGATAATCTCCGGGTCGGTAGGCAGAGTTAACTGTTCTCTTTGTGGCGAGTGTCTGCTAAGTTGTTGGCCAAGTTTTTGGCCCAGTTTTCGTGTGAAAGCGAGACAGCCATAGGGCGACGCCTACAAAACTGAGTGTGTACGTGTGTGTCCGTGTGATGGCCAGGCACAAACATGGCAGTCAAACTGAGCGAGAGCTCTGCCTCGCTTTGGGCCAAGACAACCACCACAAGCAGCCACGATAAAAGTCACAAAAGTTATGAACTACCCAGAAAGGAGCGCACCCACATGTGTGTGTGTGTAATCTGTGGGGGTGTGTAGTACACATATGAGCACACACACACGCACTCTCCTTCTACTTTGTATTGTGCGCAACTTCCTCGAAGACTTTTTCCCCCGTTATATTGCGGTTGTTTTGACTGGCGCCAGTTGAGTCTGGGTTCCATTTATACTGCTCCTCAGCATGGCCTATTGATTATTGTTTTCCAATGGATTGACATTCCTCACTAGCCTTGACCTTATCGCTGTCCTTGTCTAGAAATGTTCTTATTATCGATTAGGCCGCGCTCCTGCCGCGTTGCGTGACTATTTAGTATTTGACTGTTTGTGTTGCCTTTTGCAGAAATGTCTCATAAAAATGATTAATGGCTAGATGTGAATGTTAAGGCTGGAGAGAGCGGAAGAGCAAGGGAGAGCGAGAGAGAGAGAGAGAGAGAGAGAGAGAGAGAGAGAGAGAGAGAGAGAGAGAGAGAGAGGGAGGGAGAGACAGTTCAGGAGCTGCGCTTTAATGAGCCGCACTTAGAACAGTCGAATAAGTGGACTGGTTAATGAATTCAATTAAAGAGCAAGAAATAGTAAAACCTTTTTGAGAACTATGCATTGAAGATGTGTACAATTGTCCACCAAAAACCATAAAGTTCTTTATTTATAGATGAACTTCTCATATTACTATAGAACCATATAATATATTATTTTTTGGTTCGAAACATAGACATGTCTCTGGACTCTTACTGTAAAACTCGTCGTATATTGTGTTAAGAAACAGTATTTCTTATCATATAAAATCAATCAAATCGTAATATATTCTGACTTCGAAGAAGTCCCCACTAAAGAGAACCGTGCCTTACTGCCTTGCCCATTGGTGCTGATAAAGCAATGTAATATATAGGTATATCTCTACACATATATCATAAAGCAATATAATAATGAGCACCCTCGACAGTGCTATAAAAATAGTATTGAAAAGTGAATTAAATCAAGTGCTATTTTCAGCCCGTCTTATTGATGTACAAATATTGTTTTAAGCCAGCTCTTGAGCCGTTGAGACAAAGGCCAACACGCCTTTGCAGCCATTGCCATTGCCATTGCCATTGCCTTTGCCTTTGCCTTTGCTATTGAGAACTTGCACTTCAGCTTTGTAATTCTTTAATTGTATTACTTTTCTTTTCTTTTGTTTTCTCTTTGTGTGATATTCGCAAACGTTTTGCACGCGCAAATCTTTAGCTAAATAAATACTTGGCAAGCGCAAAGCTTCCACTTCCACTCCCAGACGATCAATTGATCGAGCATGTCAATCATACATACATATACAAATACATTATATATATATGTATATACATCACATGTACGAGCACTTGGAAAACAACTCAGTCAAGAGCTGAAATATATTTGAAATGAATTCAGCTGCTTTTGTTCTGGTTTGCGCTTGTTGTTGTTACTTTCGGACTGCTTTGTATTGTTGAATGCGTTTGTTTTGCAATTGAAATTCAATTGAGCAGTGCGCGAGCTGGGCAAGGTAAGGGAAGGGGGCGTGGCTTGGCGGGGCTGCATTTAACTTCTTGCCTCGACTGCGGCTCCGACTCTGGCTCTGGCTGTGGCTGTGGCTTTGGGTCGACTTCTGCACCATGTAAATGCAAATTCACGCAGCGCTGGCGGGCAAAATACCTTTTGAACTGTGTGCGCCGCACAGCATTCGGACCGAGAGAAAGGTGCAAGCCCTGAGAGAGAGAGAGGGAGAGAGAGAGGGCGAAAAGAATCAGCAGCTGCCAGCGCTCTGTTCCTGTCATGCGTTTTAGCAATTTGCAAATTTACAAGTTCTACATACGGGAAGCATGTTTAATATCAAATTATGAAAAGGCTGCCTCGCCAGCTGCCGCTGCTGCCGCTGCTGCTGGGGCTCCGACTGACTCTGCCCGCTTTCCTTTAGTGACAGCGATTGCATTTTCAAGTGCCACACGGCAACATTTGTATGCAAATTGCCTGGGCGACTGCGACTGCGACTGCACGAGTACAACATGTTGCTGCTGTACCAGTTGCTTTCATTGCTGTTGCCGTTGCTGTTGATGTTGCTGTTGCCGTTGCTGTTGCTGTCTTGCCTCATCTTTTGCCTTGCGGTCGCCTGCAAATAAAGAACGCATTGAGTTTTTATTAGTTTTTGATGATGCTCATAAAACGACGCGACGGCCTCGCTGATAAAAATCTGTTTGCCTAAGTAAAGTGAGGCATTCGAGGCGGGCACAGTTGGAGACGGACTCGCCCGAGTCCGTCCGACTCTTTCAATTGAGTGACTCAGGCGGGATTTGATTGTGAAATGTAGCTAACCGTTTCTAAATGACATAAAATGCAGCAAGTGTTGAGTTCTCATCGAGTGCTTGACTTTTACAGCGCGCCTGATTGCCCAGCCCAGACCAGACCAGCCCAGTCAGAGACAGCCGAGTCAAAGTCTAAGATTTTGTAATCCAATCAGATGAAACGCTAGACTGCAATTATCATTATTTCGCCTCGGCAAGGAGTCAGTGGAACAGGAATATGTCCAGTTGCTCTATTCTCCATAGTTCAAACAATAATGACTGCAGCGATGACCTGCCGCATGCCACACATCAGAATAATTACAGAGGGGGAGAGGCAGAAGGTAGAGTGCTACCTCGCTACCTTTTAAACAATTACTTTAATCATAGCAGCCCAGCAAATGTCATAAGAACTGAAATATTAAATGAACTCTTAGCTAAATTAACATGCCGCAAAGGGAAACTAAAGGAGAGAGAGAGAGGCACAGAGATAGAGAGACAGAGATAGACACACCGCGATAAGCGCACAACCTTAGACTCAGCCAGACGCGCCCCTTTCGCGTTGTACAACATGTATCTGTGAGTAAGTGTATCTGTATCTGTATCTGTATGTGTATCTCTGTCTGTATCTGTGTCTATCGCCGTATGAGTGTGTGCCATTTGCCAGTCTAATGACACAACATTTCATTAAAAATAATTTCACTAAACATTTGACGTATTACGTCCAATTGGCATTTCTAATGACAAACACACACACACGCATACTCAGACACACAGACAGCTTATAGAAATAGAAATAAATGAACATAATGGTACTAATCGTCAAACATGTATTTGGGTTTGTTGTCGGGCCTGTTACAGAGTTGTTGCTGTCGCTTTTTGTTGTATTTGGATTTTGCTTTTGGCGCTTTGTGTTTGTGTTTGATTTGGTCGCGCAGCCTTATCAGCATTTATCGCTTTTTATTTCAATATTTCAATATATATATATATATATATATATATATATATATATATATATATATATATATATATATATATATATATATATATATATATATATATTTCAATATTCCTATAGCTGACCAGCAATCATATAATTATAGTGCTTCTGAACCTGAACGCAGAGGCGTCGCCGCCAGAAGACAATGAATTTCTAGACAGGCGCAAGTGAGTGCACAGGAAACGTGACTCACGCACGAGGAGAACTCTTAACTTTTTTTTATATTTTATGAGGGTCGTAGCCCTCTTTTAGGCCCCCCTCTGCTGACTTAGTCTCTGTGCGCTCAGGCATTCCATTAAAATGTGAAAAAGCGAAGGAGCTTAGACCAATGTGTGATTCAAAATTGATTTTATAGTAGATCGCTATCTTATTGTGAGCTCATGTTTTCCCACTGAGTAAATAGGCCAATCAAACACACACACACACACACACACACACATACACACACTCGCAAACCAGTTGAAAATTGAAATTGAAAATTGTTGCAGCTGCGACAAAATTCGTGTAGCTTAAACAAATATTTGAGCGCGATTAGGCCGGACAATCGCTTGGCTGCCTGCATTAAAGGCCATCAGAGCCAGATGCATAGATCGAACACCAAACTTGACTGAAATTATACTATTTGCTGTCAATCAACGTCATTGCCAAAGCCGAGCCATAAACAATATCGAATTTCTGGCCACAGAATACTAATTAAATTACGCAAAAAAGGCAACAGCAGCAGCAGCAACAGTTGCTGCTAGTTAAAAGTGAAGTGAAAAGCAAATGCCAGATTTTGAATGTTCAGATAAGCACAACAACAACAACAACAACAACAACAACAACAACAGCAGCCGCAAAATCAGCACACAACACACGCACTTGCAGCAGCAACTGTTGCTGTTGTAATGTTGCTAATAATAATAATGTTGCTGCTGCCGTTGCCGCTGCTGCTGCTGTTGGCTGTTGCAGTTGCTAATTTTAAATGACAACAACAACTTTTGTACTGAAGTTTTCCCTGTTTGTTGCTGTTTGTAATATATTTTAATTTATGCTTGGTTGGCAATACTTTTGGCCAGCAGCAACAGCACCAGCAGCAGCAGCAGCAGCAGCAGCAGCAGCAGCGGCAGCGGCAGCGGCAGCTAACGCCACATTTCAGGCGCGCTGTAAAATTGCGCGTAAAGAAATATTAATTTTAATTTAATGAATTAAACACACACACGCTGCACTTGTCTATATAGAATATATAAAGATACATATATCTATATAAATATATATATATGTATATGAAGACATCAGCAGTGGAATTTATGATACCGATTCCCTCTTTCGCTCTAGCAATTATTGCTGAGTCACTGCGCTCGTCGCCTTGGCACAATCCAAATACATGCTCATGCAAACATAAATACATGAAACATGAGTTTCTTCTTCTCTTCTGCTCTTTGGCAAGTTTTGCTTCTCTGCCATGCAAAGGCCTAAATGTGTTTATCTATTCCTGTATTTGTTTTGTGTGGGATTTGTCATTCATAAAAAATGCGCTCGAAACATGAAAGCAAAGCACACCAAAGTGCACCATGTAAGAGTCAATGAAATGAATTTTATTTTCAAAATATATATACAAAAGAGGGAGAGCGAGCTAGAGATAGAGAAAGAGAGAGAAAGATAGGAGAGCTTGCAGCTATAAATTGTTCAATTTAATTTTTAACCATATGAAATTGAATATTTATAGGCATTATAGATCTCTGACAGACAATAAATAGAATTTCACATTAAAAAGAAATATAAAATAACAAAGGAAATAGAAGAAATGTATAGAGTTTGGCATTTTTACTGAAAATTAGCTTTAATTTAGATAATAAAAATGTGAAATTCGATCTATTTATTTGATTTTTATTTACTTTTTATTATAATCAACAAGCTCAGACTGGTCTATTTTAGAGTTCGTATAGAATGTGAAAACTTTTGCTAATAAAAATTATTACTGCCCTATAAAAAATATATTATTTAATTTCCATTATAGAATTTGAAAAAAGCACTTTCACAGGTTATAGAGCTATTAGCTCATCAGCAACGATGCCATAAAATATATAAAGATAAATAAAATCTGTCAAGAAAATTGGGATTATTGCAGTTGAAAGAAGACTTAACAGATTATAAAAAAGAAAAATATATATACAAAACTGAGCAAAAATGTAAAACTTTCTTTAAATATCGTTTTATTGTTGTTACAATCAATAGTCTTAAGCTGAGCATACTTAGCTAATAACTAAATATAGAGACTGATTAAGCTTTGTTTATGCACGCTGTAATTGCAGTCAAGCTAAGTGTAAGCCAGCTCTCAACAGCAACAACAATTGGTTAGTTGTTGGCAACATAATTAAAAATACAGGCAAAAGCAATCTACAATTAAATTAGCCAAAGTCGGGATTTGGTTTGGAAGTGGAGAGCGCGCGCTTTGTTGGTCGTTGCGGCTTTATCTTTATCAGCCATGCATCGCCAGTTGGCAGTTGGCAGTTGCCACATTGCCACATTGCCACACGGCCGTGTTGCCACGTTGCCACGTTGCCTGTCGGTTGCTTGCAGCTATTTCCTGTCAGATTTTGCATAAATAATTTTTGATAATCAGAGCTGTGCTGTGACGGGCACATAAATTTAATTAGCAGCATATGCTGCATTTAATTAGCAGTAAGCTCATGACTGCCATCTAACTGTTGCAGCAGCAGCAGCAACACCAGCAGCAGCAGCAGTGGCAGCAGCAACAGTTGCTCGTTGCACGTTGCAATCGGCGCGTAGTTAATTGAAATTCACACGATGCGAATGCTCAGCGGCTCATTTGGTAGGCCGACTGCGTGCCCGTTGTTGTTGTTGTTGTTTCTATGTTTCATTATTTAGCTGATGCATTATTATTATTATTATAATTCCTTTCTATTTTGTATGCTATTTTTCATTGCATTGCATAAGCCAACTGGCAGCCTGTTGCTGCTGCTGCGGAGGGGCTCTAGATACCTCGCTGCCTCTGCATATGTGGCATGCATAATTAGCAGCCTCGAGCTGGGTCTCACTCGACTGCCGCGATATAAAGAATTTTCATTTTCATTTTCATTTTCATTTTCATACATATATTGCCAACAACAATAAATACGTAATCAAAGCACGAAGGGTATAGGTGTGCGTGAGTGTCCCACTTGCTATCTGTCTTTTCTCTCTTTTTCTATCTGTTTCTGTTTCCTTTTCTCTTTCTTTTTTAATGAGCCATTAAGCTTTAGATTTTTGTGTTTAGATACGCCCAAAGTTTGTCTATCTCGAGGAGAATGCTTGTATGATATCTAATGCGTTTCCACGAAACGAATTAAGTTATTAGATACGCTCGGGCTGGAAAACTGTGTGCCAGCCCATAGAATCAATTTGTGAGATTATGTTCTCTGAAACTTGTTGAAATGTGCTCGGCCGATTCCCAAGAAAGGCAACAACATGTTGCATTCATATTTCAGGTGGGGTCAAACAGCTGCTGACTGCGGCTCCCCAACCCCCATCCCTCTCACAGTTAACTTTTCCGCCAACCTGTCTCTCTCTCTCTCTCTCTCTCTGTCTGTCTGTCACTCACTCAAACTGAGTATGTCAACTGCAAATGACTGTCATTTCGCCACAGCTCACAGAAAGTTGAGAACTTTATTAAAATTGTGCACACAATTTAACAACAACAATAACAACTGCAACAACAACAGCAACAGCAACAAAAATGTGGCGGTTTTTATGTGTTGATTTCCAACTGTCAAAAGTTTGTTTATTTGTATTTACTATCTCTTTTATTTTTAATATTATGTTACTGCTTGCTCGAATGTTGTTGATATAAGCTAATTTTAGATATTGAAATGTGCAAGTCTCACCTAGCGAGAGAGAGAGAGAGAGAGAGAGAGAGAGAGAGAGAGAGACGGAGAGAGAGAGAGAGAGAGAGAGAGAGAGAGACAGAGAGAGAGAGAGACAGAGAGAGAGACAGAGAGAGAGAGAGTGAGAATGTGTGTGTATTGCATATGAAAATTTGTTCAAACAATGATACAAATAATAATACAAAATAATCAACAGTACAAATATAACAACGAATCATATTACAAAAGCAGTTAGGCAAATAGGCAAACAAAACCCGATAGGAGAGTTAACTGCCGAGAGAGAGAGAGAGAGAGATAGTAAGAGAGAGTCGGGCAGACGGCCTGACGACAACTGACGCCGAAAGAAAGTCATGCCAACTGTCAGGCGGGCCGACTGATAGATAGAGCCTAGGGCGGTTGGCTAGGGGCTCGTGGCGGGGGCCCGGGGCAGGGTGCAGACAGACAAACAAATAATAATAAAATAATAATTGTTTGTCAACATTCGTTTAGCATGTGCGCCGTGCACATGTAGAGCGCAACACACACACACACATGCAAGCATGCGCGCATGCATGTATCTGCCATACATCTATCTATATCTGTATCTGTATCTATATAGACGCGTACTCAAGTGCTCGCTAGTTGGCATTGCCCTAGCTGCAAAAGGGGTGTTTGATGTTCGTTTTTCCTTCTATTTTTTTTGTATTTATTTTCTTTACAATTGACAATTTTTTATTTTTTGTTCATTTTGGCATGAAGTGTCATGAACAATTGTATATATGTATATGTGTGTATATCTGTGTGTATAGAGAGCAGTTCTCATTTAAACTGCGTTCTGCGGTTTCCCGGTTGAGGTGAATGCCACACGTTGGAAAAAAGAGCATTTACAAAAGTTGAGAACTGTTTCAACTGGCATTCAGCACGTCATTTGCTTATTCAATTTCATGACACGATGTCGCCACACACACACACTCGCACACACACGCACACTCACAGTTAGCTAGTCTCGCGTGCGTCACAAAGCACAGAGTAGAAAACATTTCTCCGCAACAACAACGCTTCGATAATTGATGATAAATGTTGTATAATTTGACAAAAACACCAGCTGAAGAACAAACGAACCTGAAAACTAAAAACGAAACAAAAAAAAATATGGAACTCGACAAAAAAATAGTAGAGAACGGTGAAGAAGAAGAGAGGAGGAACAAATATGCATACTCGTCGTATGTGGCACCCGCAATTATCGCTAGAAAGCATTTCCAAATAATTACAACACATTTCCCACAATGCACGTCGCATGATCGTAGAGTATGCAGTTTATGGCATATTATTCCTTCAGATATTTAGTGGGGCGTGTCTGCGTAATTATGTAGTCAGTAATGGGCATATGAATACCCTATGAATACGGCTCAAACAGAGACTGAAACTGAAACAGTTGTTCGTTCGCCACTGTTAGGAGGGGTATTCCGTGCCCATGGCAGTTGGCGCCAAAGCAATCTAATTAATTAGCTAACTAGATAATGGGTGTCATTTCTGGTAACTGGAAATATAACATATATATATTTTGAGAACTTAAAAAAAAAAATCCAACTGAAATTAATAAAAAATTAACATATTCTGTTAATCTTCTAACTTTGATATTTATTTTATTCATATTTAAAGAAAGTTTTTCGAATATTTTTGACAGTCCGGGAGCGTCAAAGAGTGAGAGAGTGAGAGAGTGAGAGAGAGAGAGAGAGAGAGAGAGAGAGAGAGAGAGAGAGGGTTAAGTTTTTGATTTTAAATAAGCTATTTTCGATTGAAAATGAAAAATTGAAAAAAAAAGCTTGAAACAAAACATTAACCATTTCAAATATGAGTAAAATATGATTGAACAACATATCAACTATGTGCAGTCTAGGATTGAACTGAGCTGAATTCGGCTGAATTGAACTGAAGAGTAGAAATAAAAATCTATAACTTAAATGAAACAATAGTTCAAATCCTTCTGTTCCAGCAAGCTGACTCCGCTTTCTCTTTGCCGAGATCTGCAAACCCAACAATATACATTCAGAAGACACTCTCTATTATATGAATACAAAGATGCTAAGATAGTCTCTAACTAAAGGCAAACGTGTTCCGTGCGCCTTTTATTATTATAGCCGCAGCTCTGGGATATACACTTTGAAGAGTGTCGATGAGTAATTGCCTCATAAAAATTATGTGGAAATTAATTTTCAGCGCGTTTTCTGTGCATGCTCTGCCCATTTTCACCGTCAGCAAGCAGCGCGTTTCTATTAATAGAAGCAAAAAAAAAAAAGAAGAAAAAAAAAGCAAAAACAAATAAACGAAACGAGCAAGAAAATATTGAAATATTAAATGCAGTTGGGGCCGTTCCCGCGCTACCGACTTGGGGCACTTGTCGTGTCGTGGTTCCACCTGCCAAAATTTCAAAAATACTCTCGCTACGTCGTCGCTTGACACTTTTGCCAGGCCCCCCACTCTCCACACACGTTCCCCCTTCCTCATCCCCCATCCTCCATTCCCTCTCCACTTCGCACAATCGTTGCATTCGTGTGTTTTGGTTTCTTCTCTCGCTCCTTTTTCTCTCATTTCATTTTGCGGCTATTTTGGGACTGATGCGCGTTCAAAGCCCGCGTGTTTTGTATTAAAATTAGTATGCAATATTTTTGTAAAAAGAAAAAACTTGAAAAGAAAAAGGAATTCATGTTCTGCGTGTGTGTGCGCGAGTGTGTGTGTGTTTTTTTTTAACTCGCATATTTATTTCTGATGCGTTGAAAATAAACCGTAAATAATCGCGTCGCTCGCTCGGGCGGGTTTACAATCGATTCACTTGCGCACTCAGCGATCACACGAGCATACCCTATAAATACAACCGAATCTATACACATACACACATTATATTATATATAGGTATTTCGATCTGTGGTTATATTTATAACGAGTTGCCCGCCTGCACTCGTCGCAACAAATTTCAAAATTATTGGTAATAAAAATCCACCTTCACTGCTCCACCACCGCCTACGCCACCACGCCCCTGCAGCCCCACTCGGATTAAGCATCGTAAAATCTTGATATTTAATATAGTATGTTTTGGTAGCTGTCTTTCCGTCCGTCCGCCATTTGTGTGTATTTAAATATGTATTTAAAAATGAATTATATAAATATGCATAAGTTTAAGTTTAAGTGGGCAACGCTGACATTTAGCTGATTCTTGGCGCTGTTATTGTCTTCATTTTGTTTATATTAATACGTAATACTCTAAGTAAGGGTATCTTGCATTTGTGATCATATGTGTAGCGTATATACATATGTGTAGATCTGTAGATCTGTACATCTAGTATCTGAATCATGAACACATTTTACCCTTGAATTATGTCAAGTTTTCGTAATCGCAATCCACAATTATATTATTTTACTCATATGGAAAGAGTATATAATCTTCTACTCATTGGAGATTTCTAATTTATTTTACTCATATGGAAAGAGTATATAATCTTCTACTACTCATTAGAGATTTCTAATTTCTGATTCAATACGGACATTTCGTATCGAAAGCTCGCTGCGAGGGGTCGTCTCTGTAGGGAATGACCGCACACAGTTGCCCGGCTAATGCCAAACATGGGTTTTATATTCATGCAATTTTGCTTTCATTAGGCTACTCAATGGCTCCAGAAAACCATAAAAAGCTAATGGCTTAAAGATTATATTGAGGCCAACGATATTGTTCCCTGCCGAATTGATATGGAAATGTTAGATACAGCTTGGCTCCCACTCTCTTCCCTCTCTCTTTCTCTCTCCCTGTCTCTCTCTCTCTTTTTGGACTGATTTTTGCTTTGCTCTGATAGTGGGTTAGTTAACTGAATTTAATCTGCAGCTGCAGCCCCATCATTTGCTCTCTGATTCGTGCTGCCCACACATTGTTTGACGTCTTTCATTAATTCAACAAATATATGACTCTGCTGGGGTCCACACACTGCACTGCATTTCTTTTCTGGCTGCTTTGTGCTCTTTTTTGATGACAATTTGTCACGAGTGCATTGATGCAAAAAACTTAAATGAAGCGACATGCTGTTGAAATATCTACAACGCCCTAATTCAGAACCGCCCTCTACGGCCGGCCCCAGCCACGCCCTGCTGCCCCTTGGCAGTAGGTTAGCCCTTGCCCAGCACCGCTGCTGCTGCTGCTGTTGCTGTTTTACTACTGTCCACAGCTCGTTGCATGCATACAGAAGATACAAAACAAAGTACATTGCGTGCACTTGCAGATACTTGAGCGTCTACGTCCATTGTCAATTTTTGGGCTTGTCTTTTGCAGCAGTTTCTGCTTGCTGTTGTGGTTGTTGCTGCTGTTGCTGTTGCTTTCGTGTTCGGTGGCTCATCATAATGAACAATGTGAATGTAAAACTTGAAAACTAATATGCCGGGCCATGAAAGGAGCAGCAGGCCAAGTAACGAGCAAAGAGTACCAAGTGACTAAGCCCGCAGTTCCAGACCCAGGCCCAGACTGAGAACCCAAATTGAGCCCCAAAAAAAAAAAAAACAACGACAACGACAATGGTTGGGTTATCTGGCTACCTCTTTAAATTGTTGAAGTTGTTGTTGTTGCGGCTGCGCTCGGATTACAGCCAAAAAAAAAGAACATACGAGCGACGCTGTTGCAAATGAAAACCGAGCTTGACATTTCTTGCTGTTGCTGATGTTGTTGTTGCTATTGTTTTCGTGCTGTTTTGCTGGTTTTATGGATTGCCAAAAAAAAAGAACAAGAACAAAAAAAATTGAACTTGGACTGGGGGTCTGGTTTGAACAAGCTTTAGCTGGTTACCGTTAGAAGGCGGCATATATCCTAAGTTCTGTCTCACTTTCACAGTTTCTTTTGGAGTCTCTGGCATTTTTATGTTTTCCTGGAAGCGTAAGCAATATGTCGCTGCGGGTGCGGAATTCCCATTCGGGATCGAAGGGATAAAGAGAGAGACAGAGAGTGTGTGAGAGAGAGAGAGAGTGTGTGTGTGAGAGCGAATGAGTTGCCAATTAAATAAGCTGTTGTTTGTAACACAAGTAAACAAAATGAAAACGAAACGAAACGAAATGAAAGCAAACGAACCGAGTGCCTGGCAGCAATAATTCAATTAGCACTGTTTCGTTTCATAAAAGTATTAGTTGATTTTTTTTAATTAATGTGCAGTTATCATGCAATCCGATTAAGAGGCGACTCCACTCGAATCGGCTCGACTCGACTCGCATTGCCACGACTCGACTCGACTCGACTCCAGTTACTCGTAATTGCAAACTGTTTGTTATTTGTAGTCCAAGCGCCCAGAGTGGCGTTGGCGTTGTTGTTGTTGCTGTAGTTGTTGTAGCAGTTGCATTTGTTGTTATCTGCCAAGAATGCTAATTATAAGATTAGTGGAGAGTGGAAAGAGAGAGACTGAACTGTAGTCTGCTATCGCGGCATCTGCAACTGGGTAGCTGATAGCGCGCACGCACGGGACAATGGTTGACAACAATGTTGAGGCTTTGCCTGCCTGTCAGCAGCAACAGATACAGCAACAGATACAGATACAGATACAGACACGAAATTTGCCAATTCGTTTTCCCTCTTAGCTTGCAGTGTTTATTTCGCTTTCGCTTATGCTATAGTTTGCCCAATGCAATGTTGATTTAAGAAATATGTACGAGTTAGATAATATGTTTGCTAACACACTTCATACATTCATACACATGTAAGCATGTATGTATGCATGTATATGCATGTGTGTAAATGCATATGTGTAAGTGCATGCATGCGGTTGCCAACCAGCAATGATTTATAGATTTTGCACATTTCTGGGCTTAGACTGTGAATCAATAGAACACAACATGGAATTACACAGAAAATAACTGTACGCTAGGCCAACTCTTGTTGCACCAAATGCAGCTAATGTGAATTTATGCTTTCAGAAGAAGAGTGAGAGAGAAGGAGGCTTTCAGACGAAGGGTGAGAGTGAAGGAGAGGGAGAGAGATAGAGAGAGAGAGAGAGAGAGAGAGAGAGAGAGAGAGAGAGAGAGAGAGAGAGAGAGAGAGAGAGAGAGAGAGAGAGAGCTGTTAAAGCCAGCAATGGCACCATTGATGGTATGAATAGATATATCATATATATATATAGCGGATAGCTGAAACAATGCTTGAACATTAACAGATCCACTAGTCCACGAGAAGCTTATTGTAAAAACATCTTATATGATTAAATTTTTAAAAACTTTCATAGTATAAGAAATTTCAATGTTAATATCTATACATATACATAAAATATCTATAAGATATTAACATTGGAATTTTTTATATTGCGAAAGTTTTTAAAAATTAAATCATCTTTAACAACTAATTCAGATATTTTTCAGTACTGAAAAGTATATTATAAATAACATTATTTTCAATATTATTTAAGGCTTGATGAAATTTGTTCAAAAAGTTTGTCATCTTATGGACAAACTTTTTGAACAAATTTTATCAAGCCTTAAATAATATATACTTTTCAGTACTGAAAAATATCTGAATTTGTTGTTAAATAAGATTTAATTTTTAAAAACTTTCGCAATATAAAAAATTCCAATGTTACTCTTATAGATATTTTATGTATATGTATAGATATTAACATTGAAATTTCTTATACTATGATGGAATCATCGAGAAACCATCAAATGAATTCACTGTCGATGGTTGTACATCTGTAGAGAGTGCATTACTTTAATATGTACATTCATAGTTGATCATGATATTTGAGTTGAAAAAAGCTTTTATAGCTTATCGATGTTGGCATCCATCTGCCTTTTGTTCGCTCGCCCTTCCCCCACTGTCAGTAAATCCTTTTTGTTTGTCAATTATTTCCCATCAACTGTAATTCTAGTTTAAATATATATTTGATGTTTTTGAATGCTGCAGCACGCAGGAGAAGAAGACACATCATCAACCGCAGCAGCCGCAACTACAGCAACAACAACAACAACAACAACAACAAGTTGCAGTACGTCACCCAGTGCAGCATGCGGCGCATACATACATACACACACACATGCATCTGTGGCTATTTGTGTGTCTGACCCAACTGCCACGCCTCTATAGCATCATGTATGCTTTTCTCTTTTCTCTCTCCGCATCTCTCTCTCGCTCGCTCTCTGGTATCTGTCGTGTGCATCTCTTGAACTATCAATTTAAATGTCAGTTTAAATTGTTGAATTTTTCATTTCGTGGACTTCGTGCATGAAAACTATAAAATGCTTTTTATTGTTTTACGTTGTTTTCTCTGTATATATGTATGTATTTATATATATACATACATATATATTTGTTGTTGTTTTTAATCTTTAAAAACTTTGCTTAGAGAGTCGTAGAGCGAGGCAAGGCTATAAGAATGTGGCCATATGTACAGACATATATGTATGTATGTATGTATGTCTGTCTCTATGTATGTCCGTCTCTATGTATGTATAGAGATGTTCGCTGATATGCGACGGATGAGGGACTTTGGGGCACTTTAGGCCATGGCTGACTCCGGCTTGTTTTGGATTTCTATATGGCGTATGGCGTATGGCGTATGGGGCTGGCTGGTTTTCAACATTTGACAGCAGCTGTCAAAAAAACTTGAAAGAGTTTCGCCGAGACATAGACTCGAGACTCCAAGACGGGCGGGCGACTTGCCCCAGAGCCCAAGTAAAAGTTGCAATGTATTTGTTCTCTTTGTTATTGCCACTTGGGTACTTGGGGCCCTTTTTGTTTTGTTTAATGTTTTTTGTGTTTTGTTTTTGGCAAGTTACCAAGTTGTAGTTCGGCTTACCTTTTCGCCGCATGCCAGAGAACAGTGCCAGTCAACTGAAATCAAAGCGAAACAACAGGAATTTCGTTAGAATAAAAGAATAATATTATTTCATATTTATTATTATTATATTATTATCTTTCTCGCGGTTCAGCTTTATCTAAACCATCCATGAAATCTAAGACAAATCGATTTCATTAGCGAACGAGACGTGGGCTATTAATTTCTATCTCGTGATAAAGTTTGGGAACAGCTTTTACAGTTGCGCAGAGACAAAGGCTCTCAACAGACCCAGCGAGGTCCCAATATCGTTTTGAGAAAGCTTAATTGTTTCTCAAGTAGATTCTCAGTGCAGCTGAAAAGCTTTGAATTGTGTCCGCTGTGTATTTGAAAGAGATTTATGGTCCGCACGGTGCTAAGGCCAGAGTTATTTTTGGCCTAATGCTACGGTCTTTAATCTTCGCTGCCTGCCCCGAGGCGACGCGTCTATGCATCAGCCGATAATTTGTACAGTTCTTTTGTCCGGCCATTAAATGGCAGCAAGGCAGACGATAATTGATGCCACCGTGCAGATGATTCAATGTGGCACAACAAAACCACATTTTTGGCAACTGCTGGCCATCAAGCGAGTCGGCGAGTCAGCGAGTCACCGAGTCAACAAGTTATTTGCCAAATTTGGCATTGATTGGAATCGGTTTTGACTGCCGGCACAAAAATAAATACAATCAAATTAATTAACTTGTTGTGCGCAATTAAAATGTCATTAGGCTATTATCGGCTTGGCATTATGAAAGGTTTTGTTGCCAAAATGCAAGGCGCCCTTGACATAAACCGATATGGTTTTCGCGCCGAGGGTAAGCAGACAGCGCACAGGAGAGTGGAGAGTGGAGAGAGGAGAGGGGAGAGGGGACAGAGGGCAATGTGCCAAAGTCAAAGGAGTCAAATGCAACCCCGGGCTCAGCTCTTTGTCTACTGTTTGCCATTTGTCTCCTGTTGTTGATGTTGCCCTTTCAAATTGCCAATTATCGATGAATTTGCAAAAATACAAACAGACAGCAGCGAAGGGGCGCGGCTGCGTTTCCAGCTTAAGCGGCGTGTAGCACAGGACTGTTTCTCTCTCCCTCTCTCTCTCACTCTTTCTGTGTGTGCAAAGGACGCTTGCCGTGTCCTGCCTGTCAATATATTGCAATTCGGTTGTTGGGCTTGGCTCAGCGGAGCTGCATGCGAGGGTTACGTAGCCAGCTCTATGGCCCCGTGCCGCGCTCTGTCTGCTAGAATTATGCAAATCAAATGGCACATATCGATGTCAGTTGCAATATTATTGCTGCAATTGAGTATTTTGCAGTGCAAGCAATCAACGCTTGCCAGCAGGAGGAGCTGCAGCAGGAGGCGGAGCTTTGCGTGCAGCAGGACCTGGGCGTTGTCTGCATGCGGACAATCCTTCAAAGCATAAATTGATTCTTTTGACAGAACTGCAAATAGTCAAAGGATTCCTTAAACGTTTTCCTGATAGAGCTAGAAACGTCAGCTTTAGGAAATATTAACTGAAATCCGAGCTAGGCGGCAGCTGCTTTCTGCCCCTCCTTACGGCCACACCCTTCTTCACTTTTCTACTCCTTTTTTTTATCATTTTTACATATGACTGCGTCTGTCAAAAACTTTTAAGAAAGAGAGAAAAAAAAAAACAAGCGAAACTTCAAGGAAACGAAAAAAAAGGTTTTGCTTTTAATAGAGAAACCTAAGCAAACAGCAGAGCATGAAAGAGTTTGAAAGAGTTTGAAAGAGCTGGTTTGGCGCGGTCCTGCGGCTGCGATTTCCTTTTCAAATCGATGCACAGAAAATGGAAAAGAAATGAAAATACAAGTTGAAATTAATTCAGCAGTAAATACAATTTACAGACATCAACGGGGCAGCAACGGGGCGACTCTTGCTGCTGCCGCGGCGGCTGCTATTTAAAATTCAAATTACAAATCCTTTGGCCAGATCTGGCTGGCAGTGCAACCCTTTCTTTGGTTTCTGGATGGGTCTTAGTTAAAATTCCGCGCACCGACACAAATCGAACCCCTGTTCTGCTCGTTGACTTTCTTCGCTCGAGCGCTGAACCCCTCGAGCTGATGTCATTGTACTCGTCCTCGTCCTGCACCGGGTCCTTTGGATAGGATGAGGCGCAGCTCGAATCTCGCATCTCATTTGAATATGCGGCTGCGTGAGAAAATTGTCAGCATATTGATTCAATGATTATTAACAGTTATGCGCATATTTAATTGCTGTCTCTGGCTTATCCCAGTTGCATTCGGATTGCACTAAGTTGAAGTGCAAATATGCAAACGGCCGCAGAAATTGACAAATATTTGCGCAGCACCCAAAACTGATTGACAGTTAAACTGGGAATCGGAAGAGCATTTATAAGCTGATGCGCAGCTGCTGGTGCCACTCTCCCTCTCACTCTGCCACTGTCTCTCCTTCCCCCTTTCCTGATTCTAAAAGCAACTTCATTTACATGACGCACAGCTGACCCTTGTCTCTTAGCCGCTTCAATTGGAGTCGGGGTCAACACTGCTGCTGATTAGCCCAAAATAGAGGCGTAATTAGGCGACGTTCGCAGCACGGAAAAAGGTCAACAGAGGCAGAGGGAGAGAGAGAGAGGGAGAGGCGGTGCCGGCGCGCACAAAGGATCAAATGGTTTTTATAGGTACTATGCCCTCTACTATCTAATTTGGCCTTACCGCCTTTTATATGCTCTTCAGCCCTGTGCCCAGTCCCATGTCCATTCCATTACGATTCCCACTCCCATTCCGTTCTATGGCTGACTGGCTGGGCTGTGCATTTGGCAGCGTGTGGCTGGGAGCGCGTCTTGTTTTGCATGTGGCAGGCATTTGTGGATGCCGACGTTGATGAATGCGCCGCCACGGCAGAGAGCGCAACTACAACGCGCCACAGCCCTGGCTGGAGCCCAGGCCAAAGCCAAAAGGTAGAGCCAAAACTAGAAACCTAAAAAGCAAACCAAAAGCCCTGCGCGCTGCTTAAATTCCTAACCATCAAAGTTGTTGCTGCCGTTGGTGTTGCATGTGGCATATTTGCTTGTTGGCTCTTCGGCTGGCGCATTAATCAGCTGCCGGCCTGGGCTGGGGCTGCGCCCTGCCTGACTGGCTGCCAAACTATGCGCCATGCCCACGAGCAGCTCTAGCTCCCATCTATCTCTCTGCGGCTGCTGCTCCTCCTGCTGCTCCTCCTGCTGCTGCTGTTGTTGCCTTATTATTCCACTGTAATTAATAAAGATTAAGCGTTGTGACACAGCCAGCAGCAGACGACGGCCAGACGGGCAGACGACCAGGCGGACTGACAAGTCAACAAAGTTTCAGCAGACGAGAGAGTTAGAGTGAGAGAGAGAGAGAGGGAGAATCTTGCTTGCAGTTCGGGTTAAACATTTTTAGTTGCCCTGTAATTTTGGCTGCTTTCTGTTTTTGGGCAGATGATTATGCACTTGACAGTTTCAATATTTTTAGCACAACAAGCAACAAGAGCGAGCTCTAAAGATTAATGAAGCAAAGTTTCGAGAAGCAGCAGACAGTAGAGAGGGCAGAGCATCTTGTGAGAAACATATTTATATAATTAGTAAGATCAAGTGGGGAGAACTTAATTTTTATATTTATCGAATGATAATACTTGGCTCTATTTTAGAGTGTCCCGTTTTACGACCGAACTCCCAATGCTAAAACTCAGCAGTGTTTTATGGAGTTCATATAGATATGGACCCGAGCACTTAATTTTTATGCCATGTGCAATAGGATCATATCTCTCATAAATGATCTTATAAACGCAGGCGACGCATGGGAACCTGAAAATGCAAGCGCATTTTATAAAATAGTCATAAAATCGTATATAGCTCGCATAAATTGTGCTCTGTGGATCTTAATGCCTTATTTGTTGTTTTAATAAGTTCTCATGTTGCACGTTTTGCATACAATATTAATACGATATTCACGCACACACATAGTCACAGGCGACTATAACATATGGCAATAAACATAAACTAAGATTAATGCATTCATATATCACTCAATATAAGACGAAATGAACCATTAAAAGCGAAAACTCTGAATGCCTAACAAGTGATGGAAAAACGAAATTCGCCTTAATAACTGCGAGAAACTGATGAAAAATTCAAATTGGGTCACAAAGTGCAGCGTGGCGTGTGTGTATCTAACATAGATACATATGTGTATCTGTACTATGTATCTATGGGCCTGCAGATACTGAAACCCAAATCGAAATCGAGGCGTCGTCTTCCCAGTGTCTCGTGTCTGTGTGTCAGTGTGTGTGTGCGTTGGTGTACTTATAGTTAATTGCACTGGTAATTAATAATGTTATTTATTAGACACACACACATATATACATATACACATACATGGCTTTATAGAACAACGATGACCTCACCCAAATATGCGCCGACTCGTGCCCATCTTTCCGCAGCTCGACTCTGCTCAGCTCTGCCCAGCTCAGCTCTGCTCTGTATGTGTGTCATTAAGTAAATTAAGTAAATAAACATATGCCAGGCACTGGCCCAACACTGAGCCATAATTAATTGCCAGTCAGCCGGTGCTCGTTTTAGGTGCTGCCACATCCACTGCGATTGCGACTGCGACTTACCCCCAGCAAAGCTGCCTTCGCTGGTTTTGCTGCGAACAGCTGCCCCTTCACTCGCGCTCATCTGCGGCTGAAGCGCGTTAGTTGTTGCGCCCTTTAAGCAGGCGCAAGACGCCACTCCACATTTAGGGCTCGGCCAGACGCGGCCCGAGCCGAGCTCCGTATCTGGCTGCCACGTCTTGTTGTATGCGCATTTCAACGCCTTTATTTGCATGCGTTTTATGGCTTAATAGGCGCAGGACACAGATAACAAGAGAAAGGCCGCCGCCGCTTATCTGCTCAACGTTTTTGGCCAATAGATTATTGATAAGCAGCCGAACAGCAGCAACAACAAGCCAACGGCCAGGCATTTGCATTTCATTGACGCCCAGCTCAGGGCAACCCTCGAGGTTGCCTCTGACTGGCTAAATGTGGAAAGTTGCAAGCAGCTTTAGTCTTCCTCTTTGCCCAAAATGTGAATACCCTGACAGAGAGTTGTATTAATTTATCATGAAATATGTAATCAAAGGGGAGCTATCTGTTGACGGCCCTGCAAGCTAACTGGGTAGTTCGTATAACTTATGTCTGAATATTGCAGTTAAAAATATATATGCTGGAGTGGAATAAATCATAAATGATAAAAGAGTTATAGCTTCCATTATAATTCTAAAATACCACAACACCTTTACTACCTTTATCGTTTGATATTGAAGGGAACAAATTTAGAGTGGAACGCATCATAGTTAATCGTGGAACTATTGTATAACTGCTTTAAGAACTTCAAATTTAATTTTGAAATATCTCAATTACTTTATTCTTCATAAGCTTTGTTAGTTATGTATATTTCTCTAAAGATATTTTTTTAATAGCTTCATTATAATTCAAAACTATCTCACGAGCTTTACTACTCTTATCTTGTGTTTGTTATGTCCAAATCTTGCAGAGAGCAAATGAATATCTTACAGTGGAACGCTTCATAGTTAATCGAGAAATTTGAACTCTAAGAACTTCCTGTTTAATTTAAAAATATCTCAATCACTTTATTCTTCATAAAATTTGTTAAATTCAACATATTCTCACGAACTTTATTACGAACTTTATCCTATGTTTGTCTGCACTACATATCTAAATCTTGCAGAGAGTAAATAAATATCTTACAGTGGAACGAATCATAGTTGATCAAGAAATTATAGCTCATTAAAAATAAAAAATATTTCACAAACTTTAGTTATTTGTTGATATCGTAGATAAAACAGAAATGGAATGAATTATGTTTGAAATAGAACAGGAATCGATTTCAAAGTTTTCCTTAAATAAATTTCATCTTGATTAAACATTATTTATAAGAGCCCATACAAATTCCTAAAAATCTTTTTCAACTCGTATATTTCACTTTTTTTTTTAATTTTCAAAATAATTTGTATTGAAGTACATTAAAGTAGCTCATTCAGTCTTCGATTTGCTCAAGATTAGCAATCCTGTTTTTCAGTTTTTTAAAAAATTTTTTTTTGATGGCGACTTCCACGTAATTGCGTGAAGAGCTGCAAGTAGCTGTTGTTGCTTTTGTGCCACATTTGCGCGGTTAACTTACGCATATTGCGGCACGTCATCAGATCTGGCCACAGGCCACAGGCTGAAAGTGGAACTGGAATTGGAGCTGGAACTGGCACTGGCACTGGCAGTGGTACTGGAACCATGGCATGGCAAATTGAGACACAACTCGACAGGAGCGCAGCAAGCACGGCATTTAATTTAGTTTTATTGTACTTGCACGATTTATTGAAATTGCTTATCGATTGTTGTTCCTCTGAGCGAGTGCGTCGTATACCCTGTATTGTTATGCAAATGTATGGAAAGCAGGGACTTGAGATCAGATTTATTTTCAGTAAAAGGAGGACGTTGCTATTGAAAACATTCAGATTTCGATATGCCATTTAAGAATCTGCTGAATATTTAGTAGGGAAGCCTTTATTATAGATATTATTGCATTTTAAATTATTATTATTTTGACTTCTGGCTGCCATAAATTCAATGCACTGCATGAGGCTCTATGTGATGATAACCTTTAGTTTACTTTATGGCTTGGCTGGCATTTTAAACTCATCTCCATCATATCTGTTAATTGACCGACGGGAATCGTATAGGCCGGGTTATATAAGTCTAGCGAGTGTCCGACCTGCCATTTAGCCAGACACGTCAGCACATTTGTCAGCCAAATGTCGACTCTCGTGCCGTTTCCGTTGCCGTTGCCAAGCATATAAAATCGTATATCAATAGCAAAAATTGCCAATTGATAGGCGAGCGAGCGAGTATCTATCTATCTGCGATATCTGTGCGGATCGGGGCAATGCATTGCCCGTTTGTAATCTGAACTATTTGCATATTTATAAGTATTGACTGAGTCTGTCTGTCTGTCCCTCCGTCTGTCCACCTGGCCGTTTGTCCAATTTATGTTAATTGCATGGAGCTATGAAATTAATACTTTTTATCGCTTGCTCAATCGCCGCGAACTTGTAGCTCACATGTTAGCTGTAAATTAAGTTGACAACTTGGCGCTGCCGCTGACACAGCTCTCAACTGCTCTACTCGACGCGCAGTGGCAGAGACCTGACTGGGACCTGGCTGAAGCCAGTGTCCGAGTCTTGTTTGGCTTACAATTGAAATTAGATTGTTGCACAGATAAATCAGTTAGTCAGCTGGTGCCGCAGGCCACAATTATGATTAGATATGCTCAGCCCAGGCCACTAAAGCCAAGATCTAGCTCTTGGCCGAATGCCTCATTGACATTCTCGAAGCTCATATCAGTGGCTCACGGCAAACAAAAGGTATTTAAGTGTCTGTGACCGGCACACAGAGAAAAACAAACTCTCGGCGCTGTCTCTCTGTCTCTCTGTACGGCCGACGACTTCAATTGACGTGCCTCAAAGCTGAGTGTGTGTGTGTAGGGGGGGGGGGGGGGGGTGGCTATTTGACAAGCATTCATTGAGCCGGGATCTCTGTCTGTTCGTCATTTCGTCACTTGGGTACACTTTAGTACGCAAATAGTAGCCGCTGTTTGAACGGCAAAAGCAACTGCCATTAGCCGCGAGCTGCGAGTGTGAGCTGCGCGCAGGGCCCACGCTTGGCTGCCTTGTCAGTCGGGGCTGGCCGGCAGTTCGACTCCGATTGCCGCTGTCTTTTCTATTATTTAGCAAATATTTAGAATATTTGAGCAGTGGCTCCAGCACTTGGCTACCGCGCGCGCTTGAGCAAACAAATCATGTGCCTACGGAGGATCGAACTGAAGAATTGAACGTCAAAGTTTTTTTTATTACTTCATATTTCTTGTTTAAATATTTAAGAGGCAGCACTTGCTGCTGCTTGTGCGAGTGTGTGTGTGCTTGTGCATAATGCACGTCTTTTGGCAAAAAGAGGAGAAGAAGAGAAGAAAACTTTCTATAAACATGGCTAAAAGCCACCTGCTGGCTGCGACTGCCTAGCTGCCGTATTGGCCTTTAACCTCTGCGAACTGCTCAGGCGCAGGCTTGTTGTGCGCGCACAGTGAGCTGGTAAGTTTTTATATCTGCATCTGCATATTGGCCCGACGACGTTGTTAACAAGCTTGTTAATAAATTACAAACAAAATGGCCATAAAAAGTGCCAGGCATAAATCAATGACGCCGCCTCTCTCTCTCACATTCTCTCTCCCTCTCTCTCTCTCGCTCTCTTTCGCCCCCTCGTCCTTCCATTTCGACCGCCCTCACCCTCGCCCGCTTCGCTTATGAGTTGCTTAGCACTCAGCGCGCAGCAGTCTTAGCGGCCAACAACTATCGGCTAGCAACGACTACTAACTGGCCACGGCTGCGACTGGCCGTGCATAAATAAATAAATAATAGCGAGTGTGGACACCAAACAGACAACGAACAACCCAGTCGCAACTTATGTATAATGCGCTATTATTAAAATTGATATGGCAAAAACTGAAAATTATGCTGCGGCAACAGATATCGCAGCCAAATAAATTCAAATTAATCAATTGACAGCGGCTCCAATAACAACTCAGGGAAAATACTTCATTAAAATGCGCGACATGCATAAATCAATTCAATTAGTTGGCATTATATCTGGACTTTATCTCTATCTATTTCTTTTGGCTTTTAATTTTTTTCTTCTTTTTTCTTCTTTTTCTTTATATTGATAAAAGTTTCTAATTTAGGCGAGTTTTCAATAGGAAGTGATTATACAGTTCCCAAAGGTTACTCCACAGGGTTAAGAGCAATAACTTCTGCTCTTTAGAGGGTATTGACATTGGCAATGTATAAATAAGATTTTTTATGGACTGAATAGATGTTGGTCTATATAAGGCGTTCCATGTGAACTAGTCTCTCAGCACATCTATTGCAGATAGTATAAATAAATTTCAATGGAAATTTTCCATCATTAAATATCTGTCCAAGTAAGCTCTGCTCATCTATCTAGTTAGTTCTTGTCGGTTCTTCAGATTAATGTGATTTTAAATACTCTGAGTTGGAATATATTTTAGTTATATTAATAATACAAATAGAAGAGTGTACCTGTATGAATTAAAAGTATCTATCGGGAAATATCTGTGAAAGTCAACCAATTTCTATTTCATCGTATATTCTTGTTCACTCCTCAGATTAATCTATCGGGGAATACTTTTCAAGGTCAGCTATTCCGCGATATTATTCTATCTACTTGTTCTCTCCGCTGGTTAATGTATCTTTATATATTTTAAATTGGAAGTCTCTATCGGTTAAAATGAAATATTTTCTATTTCTCTCTTCAGGTTAATGTTTCTTTAAATATTTTTAACTGGAAGTACTTATCTGGGAATTACTTTCAAAGACAACTTTTCCTCTATATAATTCTGTCAACTTGTTCTCTCTTCAGGTTAATGTAACTTTAAATATTTTGTGGATTTGAACTCGTGCATATGTTGAAGTATGTGGCTTATGGGCATGCCACTTTTTTACGACACATGTACATTCTCATTGCAGTTCAGTGTCCGACAGTTATTGCATATGAAATGCAAATGCCATTTAGTGAATTCAACAGGCCGGCAGGCACATCGTTCGTTATATTGCTCACTCGGCTCAATTTTATGGCCCTGCTCATTTCGTGTCATAAAAAAGCATTTTCAACACATATTTTTTTAACGACAAGTGACTATAAAAGTGCCTGGCAATACCAACAACAGCAACAGCAACAGCAACAACGAGACACAAAAATAATAGCAACATGAAGACAACAATAATGAAAACTTACCCAGCATTTGCAGCTTGTGGCCCAAAGGCGTTGGCGTTAGCGTTGCTTTTGTGCTGGCGACTGCAATAAACAGAGTGGAGAACACAATGTACAAATTATAATAACGATGCATGTGTATATGTGCGTGGATATGTATGTATATAAGCTGTATAGGTAGCATGTGAAATGTATGTGTGGACACACTGGATGTGCGGACTCTTCCCCTTCTCTTGTGTTTCAGTTAGCTCTGTATTAAATTAGATAAAATTACTATGAATTTATAAAGCTAACGCACACACACGCGGTGAAGAGAGACGCCATGTCATGTCAGATCATTAAGAAAATATGGTCAAAAATGTTTCAATTAAAAAACCAAACTAGACGAAGGCATTAAAACAGACAAACACAAGCACAAACTCGCATAGAACTGAATGAAAACTGATTGTAGGCGGACAAGTTTGCCATAAATTGTGTAGGCCACTTTACTGTCAAGTCATTAACAGCAACAACAACAATGGCAACAACAGCGTGGCAAGTGAATCATTAACAACAAAGGTAAGCCAAAAATCGAAAGACTGTTTTCTGTTTTATCTGCCGCAGCTCCAATACAGCCACAGCCAAGCAGAGACGACTCTATTTGAGATGCCGAATATGGAATACCCTATTTGAATAAAACTATTTTGTCACGTGTATTATTATATTTTGAGATTACTAAAGGCTCGAGATTGTATTTAAGGCAACAGCTCTCTATTTATACAGTATTCTGATGATAATAAATATTAATTACTATGGTTGGGGAAATGTTATATAAAATATAAATAAAAACAAGTAAGAGGGCTCTAGTCGAGACTGCTCGACTAGGGGATACCCTGAGCCCTGTGAAGAGCCTAATATCAAATCATTCTACGCTTTTGTTATGCATACATACAAACAACACATACACACACATATGCACGCACGCATAAGCGCGCGCTCTGCCAACTGCGCAGTTGACGCAGCGACTGCGCTTGGACTGCAATGTGGGCATTACTATGGGAACTTAATTGTTTAATAACTTTTTTTAGCGATGGACTAACTTCATCAAACTTTCACAACTTATTAATGGCATTCATATGTGTGTATTTACCAAAGCACAACTCTCTAGTATTTAATTTGCGATTTTTACAAATAGGGGGCTATCGGGGATGAATGGGGCGTGGCATAAAAAATCTAATGATTACGTAATCTTCGTATTCATTCAACGCAATTACACAGCAAATTTGAAGTCTCTAGCTCAAACGATACACAAACTATGCCTTAAAAACGTATTTTCGATAAGCATTAAAATCGATAACATTACAACAAAAATAGATATCGTTTTTTGAAAACAAACTTGACCTGCGCGTGCTATCCACGGACCCAACAAAAAAAATTTCAAGTCTCTAGCTTGTCTAGATGCTTCAATCGACGCGTTCAAACATACGGACAGACGGACGGACGGACGGACGGACGGACGGACAGACAGACAGACGGACAGGGCTAAATCGACTCAGCTCGTCGCCCTGATCAAGAATATATATACTTTGTGGGGTCTGACACGCCTCCTTCTGTCTGTTACATACATTTAACAAAACCATTATACCCTGATTTCCCATTTTCGATGGGCTCAGGGTATAAATATATTTAAATAAAGAAAACTAAAGTTTTTATCTATTTTTATCTGTATAGGTAGCATATTATTATTATATAAAAAGTTAAACTATCTTTTTAGATAAAAACATTTATATGAAATGTAATATAATAATTATATATATTCATATATAACTATAGTGTATCAGTTCTGCCAATTAAAATATATCAAATAAATTATACATAAATAATTTTAATAATTTTTACTTTTTTCACATTTGCAACATAGTATTAATATTTAAAATATTATCTATTTCTGATTTCATATAATGTACGTATCTTAGTTGCACTTGCTGAACATTCAAATGTTACTAAAATATTGAGAGACAATTGGCTCAGCTAATATACCTATGATTCTCTTGTTTATACTATATAAATATATTTATAAGATTTATGTGATTGCGTAATTTAACTTTTAATTATCTTTAGTCAATAAACATTTTAATCAATATATATTATACTGCTTGCAAGGTCATTTTATAACTTTTGCTTGCGCATGACAGATTCTAAAAATGATTCTAAATATTTGTATATACACTTCTTTGCATTTATTTCAACCTTCTTCATAAAAGTAATATCTGTTAAATTCTTGACATTTGATTCAATTTATCCATTCATTCGAATTTGTTTCAATTTTTATTCCAATTTTATTTGAGCGAATCTGCTGTGCAGTCTGTGACACGTGCTTCGACAGTTTATGCAAATTATTTGATGGTCCATAACATTTTGTAGCGCATTTGAATTAAAAAGTGGTTTTATATCTTTTAGCCAGTCATAAAAAGCTCACTCACACACACTCACACACACGCTCAGCTTAACTTTTTTACTTTTTTATTTTTTTGGCAGGTGCAATAAACTGTTGCGGATTTGTGTGTGATCTGGGCTAGTCAATTTCTCAGTTTGTCAGTTTTGTATTTTTATAGGTTCGCAGGCGGCGTTTGTCAATTTATGCATTGGCCACAGGCCCAAATAAAACTTCGACTTAATAGACGCGAAAAGCTGACAGCATTCGCTGCGCTGAAAAACGCAACGAAAACGCGTGCAAAACGCTTAGAAATTGAGCCTCAAAAGATGGAGACTCATTGAAGATAAGTATGTATATTTAAATAAAAATAATACAATATAATACAATAATATAAATAATAAATAAATATAAGTAATTATACATTTACTAATAAAACTATAATATATATAAAGTGAACAATTACCGAAAATAATTAAAATCTAAGGGAAAATCCCAAACTAATATATTTTAAAATATATTTTTCCCATTTGTTTATTCAATATTCTATCATATATGTCAAGCAGATGCAGCCACAAATTAGTTCACAGTTAGAGCCTAAAATGTTCTCAAAAATAAACTTGTTTATTTATAGGTTTCACATTTATAAACTCTAATGAAAACTAATATATTTAACACTTGTTCCCTTCAAGCTTCTGGCTGTGCGTTGTTCTTGGCTTTCCTTGAGTCGAAAATTGAAAATCATTTCAGCAGAAGGCAAGAAAGCAAAACTTTCTGTTGTTTCCTAAGGTTTTTTCTTTAGTGTTGTTTACTTTTTTTTTGTGCTCGTCATGGCCCCATGGCTTGTGTCAAGGCACAGACACCCACAATGCTGTTCGATGTCGGCACACTATAATGGAAAAATAAATCTTCAGCATGGTAAAAAGCAACAACAACAACAGCAACAACAAAAGTTAAGAGCCATGTTGCTAACAAAGTTTTGAAAAGGCGTTAGATTCGATCCGGGCTCGCGAGTCGCGCGTCTCGCGCGCGTTTTTCAGTTGCGCACATCAAAGCGTCAAATGCCGCTAAACAAAATGCCCACACTTGGCAGTGAGTGTGCGAGTGTGTGTTGTTTGTGTGTGTGTTGTGCAACAACAATTCAACAAATGCCTAATTGTCTTGGCGGCACTCGTAAAACCTACAAAATTATTACGGCCGCAAACGAAAAAAAAATAAATAAAATAAATATATAAAAGAAAGAAAACACGAAAAAACGCGCCACTTCACATGTTGAGATCGTTTGGATCGGGTTCGCAACTCTGAGGGCAACGGGGCGACAAAAGTGCCAAAGGGTAAACTAATGACAGTTTAATTTACTCCCATTGCGATGAAGTGTAACGACTCTCAAAACTCAATTAGACCCGGCCGGGCAGGTAGCGGCTCAGCCAGCGATGGCTCAAATTGCCGCTTTTGGCCAAATGCGGCTCTAATGCGATGGCGATGGCGATGGTGGCGGCGACGGCGACGGCCAAGCGTCTCTGGCTGCAGCTGCAGGTGCAACATGCGACTTAAAAGAGAAAAATGCATAATTTGTACACTTTATGAGCGGCTCTCAAAAGGGCGAGGCGAACGCGGGGCTATACGCATTCAGAACTTGCCTTAGCTCAACTCAATTAATTCGCCTAGTTTATGTTTATGGCGCTGTTTGACGCATATTTCTGGGCCATAAGTTCCGATAAGAACAGCAACTCCTTTTACATAATGAACTTTTACGCAATGCGTATCTCATAGATACAAAGCAGCAGAGTTCGCCAAAGAGTGGGCAACCTCTCCCTCTATCTCCCTCTCAAACTCTGTGACCCGTCTGTGAAATTTATGTTATTGAGGTCGTAATTTTGTACAATATTATTGCATTTATACATCGTAGGCGATGCCCCTAATGAGTTTTTCAGTTCGTCTCCTTCAGCGATCTGTGAGCCAACAAATTTATGCATTGCCATTGTTTATAAGGCCCCAACGGTGGGCGGCTGTGTTTCCAGTTGCCAGTTGCCAGTTGTTAGTTGGCTGGTTAGCTGGTTGTAGTTTTGAGCCATTAAACTGTGAGATGTGTTTTTGAACTGCTAAGGGTTTTGAACATTTTTATAGCAGCGCCGCAACATGTTGTTATTGTTATTGCTATTGTCGCTGTAGCGGCTGTAGCAACGCCCATGCTCTCGCTCTTGCTCTTGCTCTTGCTCTAGCTCTTTTTGCTAATGCGCATTGTGTGTAGGCGTTGAGCTGTTAAACTGTGAAGGATCTCGGCTCTGAGACGGGCATTTAACATGCACGGCAATCTCATCGTGTTTTGACTAATTGGCAGACACAAGCTCTGCTGTGGCTCAACCTAATGGCTGTTTCATTTAATAGATATCCAGCTCAATACATATGGAAAGCATTATCTTGACTCAGTCTAACTACTCATGCTATCGTCTACTTTTACATCTCAGAGAGACAGCTTGGTGATGAGGTCACGAGCCGCAGCCATCAGCAGTCGTAAAAAGTCAACCACAGAGCAACACCCATCCATCAAGAGCCGCAGAGTCTCTAAGAACTCTAAATATCGAACAGACCTGGAGAGTCGCTGTCATGGTCTAATTTTGAATGCTTTTCACTGGCTGCTTAGCTCGCACTGCCACAAGGTGTTACTCTCGGGCTGCACTTCCTTATCGCTGTCGCTGCCAAGCGAATTCAATTAGACAAAAGAAATAAAAACCCAAAGAGCTAAAGACGGACGGGCGGACGGAGGGAGATACAAAAGGCATTCTAACTAAATGGCATTCACCTGTCCGGCTAAATAACATCGCACACTCGCACACAGGTGTACAGCTGTCAATATGTTGGCGCCAAACGAGAATTTTGTTCGAGTCAAAGATCCATGGCCATCCATTAAATGCCTACCGTCAAATCATAATTCATTTTTTACCCTCTGCCGCTTCCTCTTCCTCTGCCACACACCGAACAACAACAACAACAACAACAACAACATCCACAGAGTTGGCTTCGCTGTGCCGTGCGCTCTTCTGCTATTAGGCGCGGCCACTCCTAGGCACGCAGACCAATAAGCCAGGCAGCCAGGCAGCCAGGCAGCTGGGCAGCTGTGGGCACAGGTAGGGCCAATCTATGCAGCCAGTTTGCACCTTGCGCAACTACGAGCCGGACTAGGTGAGAGGGAGAGGAGATACTGCATCGAAGGCAGCAACGACAAACGATCCTCACTTATTCGGTTGCATCGCCCGCGGCGCAGCGAAGGTTCATTGATACTTCGCTGGAGCAACGGCAGCAGCAGTCAGAGCCCCAGCCACATCAGCTCAGGTGCTCAATCAAAAGTAATTAATGTGCATTCGGAATTTCATAGAGAGCCAAAGGGTTATGCACAGTTGAGGATGCAGATGCGGGTTTAGTGAGTAGCATCGGGAGCAACTATTCGCTATTGAAATGTCAGTTTCTCATATGCGTTTTTATGCCTTGGCTAATTTGCTGCATAGACTCGGAATTTACAGATACAGATGCAGATACATATGCAGATACAGCTGATCAGCAGCAGCGAATGCATTAGCCGTTAGCCGAAAACATGCCAAATCAAAAGCAAAAGGCGACACGAAACTTTATTAGCCCGTTGACGCAAATTAACGTTGACCGCTTCCATTTCGCATTTCGAATTTCGCATTTCAAAGCGTCAAACGGCCCCAACTGCTGCCAATGGGCTGCTGGCGGCGGCAAGTGGGGCATCTGGCTGCACCACCATATCACCGGCACCCCACGGCTGCTGCCAACAAAATAATTTGTAAATGTCAGTGCATTTTGACAGTTTGTGGTGATGTTTTTCAAATTACAACTTACAACGGCAGCAGCAGCAGCAGCGGTAGCGGCAAGAAAAACTCAAACATAAATGAAAACAATTTTCGCAGAATGTTAAATGCAAAAATATCAGCAAAAAATAAAAATAAAAAAGGAAAACACAATTTTTAATTTCAGTTTTTATTAATACTTCGAGTATTTTTCTGTCACTGCGAGACTCTATCAAAAATATTTAACATTCGGTTTGCAAATGGATTTGCCGAATGGAAATGGACATGTGACAAGATTTCGACATGAGCCGAACGAGGCTCATGAACTGTGAAATTACAGAATGCAATTATGAATATCTTGATATTAATAAAGAGCGGCGGGTCTATTTAGAATGAAGTATTCCATATATGAAATATAATACTGTAAATATAATATTCCGTATAACAAATATAATATCAACAATAATAAATGTATTGATTACAATGATTAAATTATGAAATCTAATTGATGATATGTTTTATATTCAATCATATCATTCATTTATAGTAAGTTGTGTTCTGAGTTTGATGTGTTGTGTTTGTATTTTGATGTAAAAAAAAAGTTACAATATACTCTCTGTTCCATTATAAGAGTAAACTATCTTTAGAGGAAGCCATCATACAATATACGTTAATTATAAAATAGTTTTTGCACTGAAATTAATCAAATAAGTATAAATAGATAAGTATAAATAAATTATTATAAAATGCATTATGAGAGAAATATCTTTTAAGAGCAATAAGAATAAATATGAAAAGGTTTTTGGACTTTTTAAATTGCCTTTTTATTGGTTTTTAATTGCCAATATAAATTTAATTTTTAGTTGAATTATTAACAAAATTTTATTTAAGTAAAATATGTTAAGAACATGTTGAAATTTAAATAATTAAAATTAATTAAATAAATAAATGTTTATAAAGTCTGAATTTGATATTTTATTTTTTGGAATAAATACTTCCTCTAAGTTGAATTTTGAAACATGATATGCTATTCCATTACATCAGAATCCTTTCTTATGAATGATATGAATAATATAGCACTTAAAATAAGTAAATGAGTAGCTTTTGCTTCTTTATATTATTTATGAATGATTTTAATGTCTAAATTTGTTATTTTTAATTTAAATAAATCTTCTAATTAACAATTCACAAATATTAACTGTATCCCTATTAGAAGCCCTACAAATAATGTATAAAATTATATGAGCAAATGCTTTGGCTTTGTATGTATGCCCCTTATCAAGTTTTTAATGGAAAAAATAATATGGGATATTAACTTTACATTGTGTGAACAACATTGTTAAAAACAAGTCTATATTTATTTAATAAAAACTAATAAATGCACAAAATTATTTGTAATCTAAAATTGTTACTTTTAATTTCAATACATCTACTAATTATGATTTCACATATAATATCTAATAGACAATTCCCTCTTAAGAGTTCTGAAAATTCTGTATAAAATAATATGAGCAAATGGAGAAGTTCCTTTTGCCTTTGTGTGCTCCCTTTTCAAGTTTTTAATGACTAAAATAATGCCAGACTGTTACTTGTGCATGTTTTCATTACATGAAAATAAGTGGAGAACAAGTTTATATTTATATTTTGCGCACATTTGTTTCACAACTAAATTCTGCTCTGTTGGGCGACTAGTTGGCATTTGGCTTGGACAGATTTTTGGTCAAGGCAAGAGACTTGAGAGTGGTTGGCCTAATGCAATTAGGTAACGAGCGCCGCAGATTGGCTAATAAAATGTCAGACATTGGCTTAGGCGAGCGAGAGAGAGAGAGAGAGAGAAAGGTAGAACACTAAAATGTGTAAATAAACTTTTGCAGTTGGGCTGCAATTGAGACCGAGTCTGGAGCTTGGAAAAGCTTACAAGGCACGCGGGAAATTAAGTTCAAGTTATTTTAGAGCGGATTACGAGAATGCGAGGCGCGGGACGGTGGGGGGACCAAATGCCAAACAAATGCGATAATAGTTGGCAAAGTCAATGGCTAGACAGTAAAACCAACAGCAACAAACAACCAACAACAACAACAACCAACAGTAACAACAAACAACAACAATGAAATTGAAGAAAATTATACTAAATTGGCTTCAATTATTGTATTAATTTGGGTTCCGTGTTGCTTTCCGGCTTATCCCTTTTTTCCACGTTGTTTTTGTTGTTGTTGTTTGTGCTGTTGTCTTGTTGGTTTGGTTTCGTTTGGTTTAGCTTGGTTTGCTCTGTCTGACTGAGACGACCGCCTGGCGACTGTCGACTGTCGACTGTCGACTGGCGACTGGCAACTGGGATTGCAATTATTTTGTTGTTTTCTAACTTGGTTTTGGCATTTCGTTGGCCCAGCCACTTGGTCAAGTCTGGACTGTGCCTTGCTCCATGCGGAGCGCTGCTTAGTTGAGTTATTTCAAAATTATATTAGACAGCAGCAGCCTGCATGAGGAGATGCCAACTGCAGCTGCGGACTGCATAGCTCTAGCATTAGTTGTTATTGTTGTTGTTGTTGTGTTGGCCTCAGTGTCGTGCAGGAAACAGTGGCATGGCGCTGACCAAAAGGAAGTTGACGATTATGGCTCGTATGAGCTATGTACCAAACATATGTATGTGATTACAGGTTTTTGTTGCTTTTCGGTATCAGTCCGTCCCTGTCTCTGTCTCTGTCTCTGCGTTTGCCCTCGCCTCTGGCTCTGGGTCTGGGTCGTGGTCAGCAGTTCGGCATCAAGATATCTCTGCAATAACTGAGCAGTAAGACAAATCCAAGCACAGCCGGAAGAACTTGCCCGCTCGGCAGTTATCTTGAAACTGATTGTTAGACAGCTGCGAAGCAGCAAAAACTTTAGGAATGCTCTCCAATTCTGCTATAGGCATTGAATTGTACTCAAGTTTGTTATTTGCCAAAACTGACAAATATTTTAAATCGAAATACGTATTTTAGGGATATACTAACAATACTCACAATACCATTATTTGTCTATATCATATTGAAATCTAATATTCGCACTTTAATAAATTATTAATAAGTGAATATGTTTTAGTCCGTTCCACATTTAAAACAACTCCAAACTCACCAACTCAAGGCTCGCAAAACGTTAGCAGCAGACACACAAAATACGAAATACAAAATGCAATTTCCTCTCGAAACGTTTTCGTAAACGGGTCACAAAACTTTTGCCGTCGCAAATAGCCAAGCAACACGATTGCAACAATTTATGCAGTTTTTTGTTTATTCTTTTTCGAGCTCGCAGTTCGCAGTTGGCAGTTTGCAGTTACCAGTTCTCAATTGTTTAACAGTTTAACACACAGCACGTGGGGGCACAGCAGATTGTACATAATATTGCTAAGGAGGCGCGATAGGATACGCCGTGAACGGGTACGCGTGCAAAAGTTCTGCAGGGAATTCTCTGGGTTTTTGGCTGCCGCGCGGCACGAAAGCCAAAAAGCGAATGCGGCTTGCTAAAAAAGCGACTCCGACTCGCAATCGCAATCGGAATCGGAATCGACGTCAAACGGCAACAGCTACGCCAGCTTTGGCCTTATAGGCCGGGCGGCACAGTTTGCAGTTGCTGCTGCTGCTGCCGCCGCTGCTGCTGCTGCTGCTGTTTCTGCTGTTGCTGCTGCTGACGTCGTCAAGCGAGTCGAGACCAATACAAGCTCCCCTCTGTGCTTGTGTGCGTATTTGTGAAATTGCATTTCAGCCACAGCAACAGCAACTGCAACATGTTGCCTGAACTTTTGTCGCCTTGCAGCTTTGTCGCTCACAGAACTCACCACAGTTGCTGTTGCTATCGTTGCACGTGTTTCAGCTCAGGATTAGCCCTAGAATACAGAGAGACAACAGTTGCTGTTGCTGTTGCTATTTCTGTTGTTGTTTGTGGGCTTGTCGCCTGACTGACATTTCCTTTTGTTTTGAATGCACCTACGTGTGGCAGAGGCAACGGCAGCGAGAGCGGCAGCAATGGGGCGGGCAGGTTTCACTCGCTGCTGATCGAAGGTGACATTTGTCAGGCGCTCAAAGCTCAACAACTGTCTGAGCAAGAGAGCCTCGTCAGCGACTCGACATGCGCACGACTCGAATGGCCCGAAAAGAGGGGAAAACTGCGCTCGAGTGAGTCGAATCGCCTGAGCTGACTGAGTGAGTCTCGTCGCGCTGCTCGTCGTATCACTCGCCAATGGGCAATTGCATTCGCATTGTCTCTGTGTGCGACACCCACACGGACACGGCAGCAACAGCGCAACAGCTGCAATTAAAATGGGTAGGTGTTGCAGTCGTGCGATAGAGTCGCATGCAAATCATAAGAATTTCCATTCCAGATTGATGTGAGAATGCGAATTAGGCATTCAGCCGAGGGAAACTGCATGCTGCTCAATAGATATTTGATTAATGTCGCTATTATAGCTGAATAAAATACGAGTCTAGCAAGGTGTGCATACTCAGTTTATGCTAAATGAAGCTGACATCAATCAAGCTGCAGCATGTCAATCACGCTCATCCGCAGCAGCAGCAGCAGCAACAGGAGCAGCAGCAGGCAACGGGGCGTATTCGTTGCCGCCCAAAACAAAAAAGTTTCTCTCTGAGCTTGTCACAATTTGTGCGGTTATTTGTTTGCACTGTTTCGGTTAGCATTGAGGCTGTTGCTTAGCATGCATGGGAGGGTTGCCCGATAGCAACACCAACAATTTTATGGTCTACTTTTACAGCACACGCCCACACATACCCACACGCCCACACACATGTAACGGGGCAAAGTTTTGCAACCAACAACCAGAAACCATTAGAATTTACGTTAGCTCGGCAAGCACCAAAAAAGGATTTCCACAACAGACTGATTAACCGCAAGCCATAGTCCCAGCTACAACTGAATGAAGTTCTGTGTCTGGCCACATTTCGTTGGCTAATTACAACAGACACGCCCCGCAGCCTCACTTGCCAGAGTTGCAGTGGCAGTTGCAGTTGCAGTTGCTGCTGCTGTTGCTGTTGTTGTTGCTCTTAACGCATCTGAATTACATAATCTCTGTGGGGCTCCGTCTGTTGTTGGCTGACCGCAAATAGACAAGAATTTATTTGCTTGCCAATCAACAGATTTTCAACATGTATTTATGGCATTTCCCTTTGGCAGCAGCAAACACATGTTCTCATTTTCACATGCCACACGGCCACAAGAAATCAGTGGAGAAGAAGAGAGACAGAGATAGGGACAGAGACACGGACTGGGACTGGCACAGGGATAGCGATCTGCAGCAGACAAAGGGTCGCATATTTATTACATCACAAGAAGCCAAAAAGGAAGCGCAATCACAGACGACTAAACCCACGCTGAAAACCGAAAGTGCCTCGGTAGCCTATAGACCTACTTACAGAGGAGACCTCTAAACAGAAGACAGTTGGCTGGTGGCTGGGCTTAAGAACAAGGGCTCGTTTCTGGTTCCTGGTGCCAACTGCTGCCGTGTCGCAGGCATTGTTTCGCTTTCATTGCCTTGGCAGCGGCAAGGGGCAGCGACAATAAATCAAAGACATTAAGTTGAATGCACCGGCGAGTGAAACGGATGCAAAAGTCGACGCTTGGGAACCTGAAGCTGAGGTCGAACCCGCAGTCGAGGCTGGTTGCAGTTGGTTCTGTGCGGATGTTAACCCTTGCCTACCTCAATGCCGGATCCAAGTCCGAATCGGAGGCAAATCTGAGTCGCAGTTCGAAAAACATGACTAAAAAAAAGTGGGAAGAACAAGATGAAGAAGGGAAGCAAACAAGCAGCAGGCAGACTGAAAGGAAGACTGTGAAGCAGTCGTCGCTTGAGAAACGTCAGCTGAGCGATGGCAGTGGCTACAAAGGGTTCAGCAGGAGCGAGGAAAAGCAGGAGTCGAGAGAGAGGAGTCGAGAGAGGGGAATTCGTCAGCGAACAAGATGAAATGATGATAATCCCCCTTTAATTTGGTTTGAGTGTGTTTGTGCTGCAAGGACGAAATGGTCTTAGCGCAGCAGAAAAGCAGAAATCGGAGCTGGAGCTGGAGTTGTTATTGGACTAGATGCTGCTTTGCATTTAGAGATAAATTCTTTGAGCGCAACGAATCTGCTGGCCGGAGGAAAAGCATTTGCGCGATTAAAACCAAGTACACACAGCCGAAAAGGGTTCGGCTGGGCCGGCACTCGAGAGCAAAAAATGGCATAATTTGCTTAAGAAAACTTTTCCAATTTATAAATGACAAACAAAGCGACAGAAAAACTCAGCATAATGAGCGGAACTTGGCGACAACTTCCAGAGGGGAGTAGCCAAACGGCAAATGCCAAATGAACGGCATTTTTCCTGCTGCCCTCGCCGGGGACCGAACGGAGTTTTTTCTAATTAAAGAGCCGACCATTTGCATAAGGCAGACAACCATCGGCAAAAAGGAGCAGTCGCTTAGGCATTAATCAAAAGATCAGCTGCAAATTAAAAGCGTAGCAGCTCGCAGCGAGCGCTAATGGAAAACGCGTAGAAGGAAATTTGCTGATGCAGAGCAGCAAGACAAAAGTGTAAAAGGATTGCTCTGAAAGGAGTGGAAGAGCATAAGAAAAGTCCTGCAGGCAGGGGATGGTTTGATTGATTAAGCTCGGACACGATGAAATCGACTTGGATGAAGTTTTTTTTTTTTTTGAAAGTGAATGGTTAATTTTATTCATGTGAAAAAATTTAAGAATATTGTGTGAGAATGTTGACTCTTATATTTTTTGGATAGAAAAACACAGAAATTAATTTTGTCTAGGATATACATATGTAATTGAAGTTAGGAAACAGTTCGGAACAAGCTAAAAAAGTAGTATAAATTAAATTAAGATTAATATAAAATATTCAAAAAATATAAATATTTATAATTATATATATAGATAATTAGTACAATCATATATACTTCATTTATAGTTAATTAATATTTTAAATACGTTTTTACGCATAAATATACATATATATTTGAGCGAAATCAAGTCTTAAATGGGTCCCCTTTCCTGGATGAATACAAACACACTCACATGCATACACGTTCAAGTGCATACACATATCAAAGAGAAAGAGAGAGAGAGAGAAAGAGAATGTGAGAGAGACCATTGCCATTATCGTCCTCATCTTCAGCGTCATCATCATAAATATATGTATAAGCGTTTCACTTGATAGTATTTCAGTTTATATACGTAAAAATAATATTTCTGCGCCTTTGCCTTCTTTGGGAAGACGAAACATTTTATTGCCATGCCATTGAGCGGCTCGGACTCATTTCAGTTCTGTACACTTTCCCTCCGACCACCAGCACCACCCAAAAATAACTGAACGAGATTCACTGGACAAGTCAGTTACAGACGCGTAAGAGCTGAGACTGGGACTGCGACTGCGACTGGGAGAGGATTTTAAGTGGTGCTTGATAAGCGGCTGGCCAACGAAAGGCGAATGCCATAATGCGCTTTACCAAAGTACACATCAATTGTTGTTGTTTCTGTTGCTGCTGTCCTCGTTTCGGCCAGCCCCACTGATGGAATATCAACGTTGGGGCACCAGCACATAAATAAAAACAAATTAAATGAAGAAAAAAAAACACAAGCAATTTAATTTGATATTTTGCGATGGGATTGGCGTTAAAAACGATTTAATTTTAAAAAGTTTCCATTAAGATATTAAACGAAAGGTCGAAAGACTTTTGTATCAAGCAATTAATAAATTCAGAGCAAGGAATTAATCGAAATCCAGTCAAAGTGAGATATAAAACCATCAAATGCCAATGAATTAATCTAAATCAAACGTAAATCAACAACAAAACTTGAACAATTAATCTGGGTTTGCCAAATAATCAAAGTTATTTTTAATGAAAAATCAATTATATATATCATACTAAGTGAAATATATAAAAATCTTAATTTATATGCCTCGAAAATGGAGGCAAAATTAAGATTAAGTCAATAAGACGTTGTATTTGCAATATATAAATTGATATAATTAAATGTTATATCAAATATATATAAAATTGATGATAGGAGGATGTGATTAATAAAAATAAATTAATATATATATATATATATATATATTTTTATAAAAATTATTTTGTATATACTTATATATTTATTGACCAGACGTATATTTATAATTTAATTTAATTTAAATTAATAATTTTGGAGATTGTAAACAATCTAAGTAATTAAATTATTTCTAAGTACTTTAAATTTTCATACAAATTATTTTATTTTTTAGGTTTAAAATTTTATTTATTAATTAATTGATCAAATAAATAATTAATTGATAAATTGATTTTAAGATTGTAAACAATACATACGTTTTAAGTTTCCCTAGAAAACGTTTTATTCCTTTTTAAGTTTTTAAAATTAATTAATTTGAACATAATTAAGTTATACGAAATTAATTAATTTATTTTAAGACTTTTAGCAATACGCAAGTGTTTAATTTTGTATTATTTTATTTTTATTTTTAAATTCAATTTATATTTATTAATTTAATTTTAATAATTGATTTAATATTTAATAATATGTTTTAAATTAATTGAAACAATTATACAATTTTAATTAAACTTAAAATTAATTGATGAATGAAAATATTTGGCATATGCAAAAAATACATAAATAAATTATAGTCATGATGAAAGTCTCAACATCCAAAAATATAATTAATCAACGTTTATGCATAGATAAATATGTTATAGTAAATAATTCAATGCATATGCATATATGTGATTAATGAAAAATGCATGAATTTATAAATAACGTAAATGCTCAAAACTAATAAATGAAATCAAAGTAAATACAAACTTTTCATTAATTAAGTCGTCACATGTTATTTATGCAGCTCGAATATAGTTGACTTACTTGTTGACAATTTTGTGCATTGGCTTCCCTCACGGCCCGTGAGCTCGTGTGCACGTGTGCGTGCCTGCATGTGTGTGTGTATGTGTGTGTCTCTTGAGTCGGCGAAAGTTGTCACTTGTTTTGTTAAATTTATGAATACGCGCGCCATTTAATTTATAACGATTTCCAGTGCATAGTCTCACTCAGCGTTCATTTTGTTTATGTCTGTGAAATGGAAACTGCCTTCTGTTGCCCCACCACCACCACCAAGCCCCCCTAAACTCTGTCAATGTCAGAGCCAGAGCGGCTAGTAATAACAACAACGACAGCAACAACAACGACACAGGGACACGCGCACAATTCACAAACACATACGCACTTTTAACAGTTACAGTTAGTGGCTAACAAGTTGAAACTGGCCAGACACCAGACACCAGACACCAGAGACACCAGGCTGTCAAGTGGTCCACGTTCCAGTCCCGAACCAGACAATAAAATTTGCGCCATAAATCAATTTCAAGTTGCAAAGTCGTCGTCGTTGTCGTCGTCGTCATAGTCGCTCGTCGCCTGCTGCTGCCATAGTCAGTTGAGCGGGCTCGACTCTGGTCCGGCTTACTGGGGGCTTACTGTGGCACTGACTGTGGACTGGCACTGGCTGAGTGGCCAGCCATGACTAAGATTTATTTGTCGCGCTCTGCGGCAACTGGGAACTGGCAACAGCGGCTGCTGTTGTCATACTGCACAAGGCCAGCCGGCAGGATAAACCACGGAGCCTGGGCCCGAGCCGCTGGCCGGCGCACGATCCGCGACGTCGCGACGTCGACAGCGACCACACGGTCCAAAAAGGGGGTGGCATTGGCCATGGCCCTGGTCCTGCTTGCTGCTTGGTGGCCTGCACGTTGTTGGTGGTTGCGCAAACCGCCAAAAACAAAAAACACAGCCACAGCCACACACCAACGCTCGGCACTCACAAGCACTCACACACTCAAACACACATGCATATGCAAATTAACGGCAGTTTGTTGGTGTTGAAAATAAAAATGGAGCAGCCGCAGCAGCAGCGAAGTTAACCGCAGGGCAGCGCGCCGACTGCGCTGCCAGCGATTTTTTCTAATGAAGCGACTTTGAGTTGCACTCAAAGCTCAAAAAAGCGGGGAAAGCCCCTAAACGCAAAAAAAGAAAGATAAAAAAGAAAAAAAAACACGTACATAGGAGAAAAAGTGAAAAGAAATATTTCTAACAAAAAATACAAAGCAACCCCAGCCAAGGAGAAAACATAAAACAAATTGCAATGGAAGATGGACGAGTGCAGAAGAATGAATGTGGAACTAGTGACTCAAAAGATATATCAATACATAGGAGCCCACACACGCACACACACATTCGCACACATTTGCCAATCTAAGCAGCAACTAAATCAAACTCGCAACTGGCTGAAGGCGTCACGCGAATAAAAAATACAATTGTACACACGCACACGCACGCACACACACACACACATACTGTGTTTGTGTATGGGTGTATTCACCTAGCAACAGCGAACTACCCAAACTCTCCATTCACCAATACCAGAAGCAGCAGCCATCAATACACGTGCCGCACACTATGTACAAAATTTATGTGAAACGGCATGAAGCGAATGGGAATGGGAATGGAAATGGGAATGGGATGGCAATGGGAAAAAAGAAAAAGAAAGCCAACAAAAATATAAGGGAAAAAATGCTGGCCACCCTGCCGCACAACGAGGGTGACTCGCAGGCAACCACCCACAGAAACCACCGGCATTTGAGTCACAGTCACAGTCGCAGGCGAGGCGAGCGAAGGAAAAAAATGGAAATAACAAAAACAAAACACAAGAACAACAACAAAGTGTACTAAAATCCAATATGGCTACAATTTGCCAAAGCGGGCGAGAGCGAAGGCGACGTCGGCGTCGCGAGAGCGCGCGCAACTACAGCAGCAGCAGCAGCAGCAGCGGCGGCAGCACAACAACAAGCTGAATGAGAACGAAAACGTAGAAAAAAAATGTACATGGAACTTTTATTTGCCCTGGCAACGTAGCAGAAGGGCGCTCGTCGCCGGGGGGTGGGTGGGCGTCAAGTGGCGCGCAGAATTTATATCTAAAAAGAAAAAAACTCCGCCCCCTTTTCAAGACAAGCGTCTGCGCGAAGGTAGCAATGCTGGCGCAGCGCCAGCGCCAGCAACATCGGCAGCAGAGACAGAGGCAGAGGCAGCCGCCGCCGCAGCAGCAGCAGCAGCAGCGATAGCAGCAGCGGCAGTGGCAGCGGGAGAGTGTCAAGGGAGAGTGTCATCGTGATATCGTTGAGCTCTTGGCTCTCACTCTGTCTCTGCGGGTCGCGCGCTCGCTCGCTCGCACGCTCTGAGTAATTAAATGCTTATTAACGGTTCGCTGAGTCTGTGCGCCATCTAAAAACTCGTTAGCCTCGATATAATTAAACTCAGTTGCTTTGCACTCTGAGCTCGCGGCGCTGAGTGTGATGCGAGAGTGCAGCAGCGCCGCCTGCAATAACCACCCCTGTAACTCACACTCGCACTAGCTGCTGCCATGCAGCCGCCACCCCTCTCCCTAAGGCAGCCTGCTAACGTAATGCAAGCTGTTGTTGCTGTTGTTGTTGCCGTGTTTCTTTTTGCGGCTTCTGCAATACTTTTTTTGTTTTTTTTGTGCATTGCACTTTTGACGCCATTTTGAAAATGTAATTGTGTGCATTTCAGCAAGTGATTGCCATAGGCAGCTAAACTACAACAGAAACAACAACAAACTCTGTTTACCTCAAGGGTCACATGTGAGTGCAAATGTTGTAGCTCGATTATTTAATTAGCCAGCGCGTTAGCCCGGCTAACAGCCAGGCGTATTCATACGAAACCAAAGTTCGATTTTGCTACCAAATTGGCTGCTTTTAGCGGTCTTTTGGGCCGCTCATTAATCTCGTTAGGCTTGCAGCCAGCGCTTAATAGCCGTTTTAATCTAGTTTCGCTATATTCGGCCATAAAATGTTTGTTGTTAACCGTTCAGTGACCACGGCAGGGGCGGCGAGGGGTGTGGCCAGCCACGCTTAAATAGTTTTCGTATTCAGCCGGGTAGCCGGCAATTAAAACAAACTAATATCGCATGATAAATGCACAGTAATCTGACGCATTACCAAATCGAAATCAGCAACAACAACGACAACAACAACAACAACAACAACAAATAAAAACATGCATATTTCTTTTTTAATTAAATTAATTAATTCCAATCCAAATCGGCGCTCATTTTGCTGCCCATTAAAATGTCATTAAAAGCGACAATCGGTTTTTCAGTTTGACATTCATTTGTTTCGGCCAAATATAAATGTAGATACATTTACATACATATATACATATGTACATACTTATATAAATGTATATTTATACATATATATTATGCATTTATTCTTCCCAAATGTTTCAATTGTTGTCTTTTTAATAGCATTAGAATTAGCATTAGCATTAGCAACAAAACAAGCTTCCTATTTATTATTTTTGTATAAAAATATCACCTGAATATTTGTTTACTATTGAAATTAAAAAAATTCAGTTTCAAAAACAATTTTTGTACATTAATTACTAATTTAAATAGCAAACAAATTTCATAATTTATCATTATTTTATTTTTTAAAAGAAAAATTTAACGTTAAATAGAAATTAGTTTTTAGATTAATTATAGTTTCATTATTTGTTGATTTTATTTTAATTTTTTTATTTTAATTACTTTTTGTTTAAATATTTAGTTGAAATTAGTATTTAAAATAAAATTTTTTTTTTGCAAAATTATTTTATTTTGTAGTTAGTTTTTACTTATTTACTGACAGTTACGGCATTTTATAATATATTTTTGTCGTATTCGAATTTATTTTATATCAGATAACCTATTAAATTATTATTTATTTTGCTTCAGTTTATTTAGTTATTTAGTTATTTAATGAAAATAATTAAATATATTAACTAAACTAAAATATAATAATATGATTTTTCTTTATATAATTAATTTTTAGTAATATTAATATCAACATTATTATACCCTGAGCCCATTGAAAATGGGAAATCAGGGTATAATGGTTTTGTGAAAATGTATGTAACAGGCAGAAGGAGGCGTGCCACACCCCATAAAGTATATATATTCTTGATCAGCGCGACAAGACGAGTCGATATAGCCCTGTCCGTCTGTCCGTCTGTCCGTCCGTCCGTCCGTCCGTCCGTCCGTCCGTCCGTCCGTCCGTCCGTCCGTCCGTGTGAACGCTGAGATATTTTTAAGTACGCAACGTAGAGACTTGAAATTTTACATGAATACTCGATAATACCATACGCTGCACAAGTTTATAAAATTTTTCCGATAACTCATTCCATTTCGATTTTATGAGCATTTATCGATAATTTTAATGTGTTTTTAAGGCGTGGTTTGTACATCTTTTGAGCTAGAGACTTCAAATTTGCTGTGTAGTTGCGTGTAATGAATACGGAGATAACGTTATCTTTAGATTTTGGATGCCACGCCCCATTCGCCCCCAATAGCCCCCTATTTGTAAAAAGCGCAAATCAAATACTAGAGATTTGTGCTTTGGCACATACACACATATGAATGTCATAAACAAGTTGTGAATGTTTGATGCACTTAGTCCATCGCTAAGAAAAGTTATTAAACAATTAAGTTCCCATAGTAATGCCCACATTGCTGCCCAAGCGCAGTCACTGCGTCAACTGCGCAGTTGGCAGAGCGCGCGTTATGCTTGCGTGCATATGTATGTGTGTATGTGTTGTTTGTATGTATGCATACAAAATCGTAGAATGATTTGATATTTGGCTCTTCACAGGGCTCAGGGTATCCCCTAGTCGAGCAGTCTCGACTAGAGCACTCTTACTTGTTTTATTTATAATTTAACAACCAAGAGTAAAATATAATAATGATAAAAATTTTGTTTGTAAAGCTAAGATTGCCAATTGAGTTAGAAATATATTATTAAAATAAATTCCTTTATTTTTCAAACTAAAATTATATTATTTAATTATATGAATTTAAAATATAAATTGCTGCCAACCAATTTTTAATTTAATTTAAAAGCAGTATCTGTATTATTTTTTACATATTATTTATGATATATTTCTCAATTTAGAAATTTCTATTAACATATTATTTTATATAAATATTGTTATACTATCTTAGAAAATAATAATATTAGATTTCACATTTTTTATAATTTATAAAACAAATAAATTATAATACCTTTAAGTTTAATATATTTATTAAATGTTGCTTAAGTTTTTTTTTGTGTTCGAAATGTATCGCCTATCAATTGAATATTAATTATATTTATTCGAACTCGACTGTGACTAATATCTTCTTATTAATATTAAATTTCTAAAACTTATTGCGTGTTTTCCTTACCAGCATTTCAATTCGCTTAAGGCCAGAATAGTCGAGTTTAATTTAACTTATCTCATTTAATTCACTCTTGCGTCAATTTACGCACTTTAAGTTACGAATTTATGCACAGCTCTGCCTCGCACACTCACGCACACACATACATACGCACATCACTTTGTTGAAACACCGTTTAGCCAGGTCTTTTATGGACAGGCTCGAAAACCCTTTCGCGAACTCTTTGGGGTTTCTCTGTTCGACGCGAGCGACGTTGGCAAACTGTTCGACTCGAAAGTTGTTGCCGCCGTCGCGGAAAAACGCATCAATTTTTGACCGGCACTTGAGAAGAGAAGACAAAGGCAAAAGCTGCGTGCCCATTATTGTTGTTGGAGTTGCTGTTGTTGTTGTTTGTGCGACGCTCAAAAACCTCGTTCGATTTTGGGCACACACCAAAGGGTTGAGTGCGTAAGCTAGGGGTTGGGGTGCGGGCTGGTGTTGTCGTTGGGGTCGTGAGGGTGTTGGGCACAAACAAAAACAAACGGCGCACGCACTTAAAACAACTCAGCCACTGGATATAACTGTGAACTGGCATTAGCCGCTGTCGCTTTTCCAGCATTTCCTAGCAAGCGGCGTCGAGCATACATGTGTGGCGGCATAGAGAGTGTCTCACGCTCTCTGTGGAACGTGTGGTCAGCGCGAAAGTGTCAACGTTTAAGGGTTAGCCAAAGGGTTGAGATCTGCCTTGTGCGCTTGGGGTGGGTTTCCATGCAGAGGGCAAACACTCACTCGACTCACTTAAAGCACTCAAAGTACTCAAAGGCAGCATTCACTCAGAGCGCACATCCGCAGCGCAGGGGCGAGCACTCACTCGTTGGCGATGTCTTGCGATGTTTTCGTGTTTACGCTCGCTGGCAGCTGCTGCTGCGCTGCTCACTCGCGTGCGTCGCGCGCTCCGCCTACTTTTTGCATGCTGTCTCGTTTTGAGTGAGTTTCGTTCGGTTGAGTGGAATCGCGTGGAGGGGATTGCCTGAGATTTGATGCGTTGTCTTTACTATGTTTCGCCTCTATGCGCTGCCGCAAACTGTTCCCAGGTCCTTAGAAAACATCGCAATGAAACCTGACTAAGGCGAAACTTTGATTTTCGGGTGTGTGCATCGGCTGGAGCGGCGGGCGCATTGAGTGTCTTTTGTGGGCCCGTTTTAACGCGTGTGAGTGATAAGACTTTAATGGCTGCGAATTAATTTCTAATGCTTATTGAGCCAAGCATTTATCTTTATTATGGCCAGCTGACACTTTAGTGTCGTCTCGCCATAAAGCTGTCGCGCGCTGTCTTAAGGCCGACAGTTGACAGCCCCGCTTCATTGGAAAACTGCTCGTAATTGCTGCAGCAAATTAACATAATTGATGCGCAGCCCAGACACGAGTCGAGATTACTGTCACTGCCCGTTCCCATCCTTCCAACTGCCAACTCATTCAGCCTCGGCGCAGAGCAGACAAAGGCGCAGCAGGTGGCTGCCAGATAGCAAAGACAGAGGCAGAGGCAGAGGCAGAGGCGGAGGCGGAGACTGAGGCTGAAGCAGATCTAGCGACTGTGGCTATGGGTGTCCCATCGATTTCCATTTCCACTTCCATTTCCCATTTCCCTTTTCATTTGAAGCTCTGTCGGAGCTGCCTTTCTATATTTGTTTTGCCAAATCCAATAAACATTGAAAGTCGCATGCTGGCCATTCCCCTTACATAGGAAGAGGGAACGCCTCGAATTTGCAACCTCATGTTGCATATTAATTGATTTTCGTGCTCAGCGACTCTTTCGCAACAAGTCGCCTGTCGCCTGTCGCTTGTCGCGGCCGCAAGGGGCATGCGGCAGCAAAAATCAGACGCTGATTGAAGCGCTCTACGCTGCACTGATAAATTACAGTCGATAGCTAGCGCCATCTAGCGGCAACCCGGCGAAGCTGACCATGTCCTGGCAGCGGCATAATTTCGAAATACCATTTGAATCGCGTTAGAAAAAAGGTGCGAAACTTCTCTAAGTCTGTGACAGTGGTTCAAAACGGAACACATTTGAACAAATATTTATAAGGAAATTTGATTGAACTGCTTGTTATTGGTTGGTAATAGAAATACGATGGACGGAGTTTCATTAAATTATTTATTTTTTTTATTAAAAAACAAATATAAAATAGTTGTTTCAAGATAATGTAGATAGATGTCAATTCTTTAATTTTGTAAACTCAATTGCAAATATTATATTTTATTCTTAAGAATAATTTGATTTTTTGATGTTCAATATGTTAAAAATAAAATTAGTTGGTATTTAACTGAGATTTGTTGTTTTTTTTATTTGCAATAAATTGTTATTTTTGATTGGTGATATAACATTAATAATATACATAATAATATATGATTATATTTGTATTTTATTTATATTCCATTATGAATTAGCTATTCTAAGAATTTTAATTTTTTCTATTTCTCTTTTTTTGTTTATTTTTTTTTTTATTAATTTTCAACTATATATTAGTTGTTTTAAGAATTTATTTTGTTTATTTTGTAAATTTAAATGCAAATTTTAAATTTTATTCTCATATATTAAATCTATTTTTATGTCTATTGAAGTGTTTTTAATTTCGATAAAATAAATTGATTGATAGTTATGTATAGATTTAGAAATCTTTTATCTATTATGTCTATGTTGTTTCAGTAATATATTGATTCCGTAGAACTTTCTTCAATATCTTTTGTGAATAATTACATATATTTTTCAAATTAATAAGACCTTTATCCTCAATTACGTTGATGCGATTTACTTACAAAGATATGACGGATAGACAACAAGATATATAGTACCAGACTTATACACAATTGTTCACCAGGGATATAATAGAAAAGAGAAAGAACAAGCGGAGCTACGATATCTAGAGATCAATCAGGTGATCATAGTCATATAATATATGTGCAACCACAGAAGATTCCAATTTGAGTCTAATGTAATTGCATCTTCAACATTTCCTCTCATTAATTAAGAAAAAATATAACCCGAATAGTTAGGCTAAATTAATTTAATATTAATATTAGGACTTAATTTTCTTGCGTCATGGGGATCGCTTTTCAATTGCATCGATTGCAAAGGATCATAGTTTGCTACCCTTTCGAATGTCCTAGCTCGCGCTACCCCGTGCATATTCGTAACTTAACGCATCACTGGCACAAGACTCATCAAAATCGAACGGATCATTTGTGGCTGGTATATCTAACGGATGGAACCCGTTGGCTTACTTTACCGTTAATCAAGTTGATACGCACTGTAAATCCTCATTGCCGGCCAAATGAACCGTTATCACTTATGTAACGGGTGCGTGAATGCACGCATCCTTCGATCTCACATCCTTCCCAAGCGCAATTAAACGCCGCAATGCAAATGCCAGCAGATAAAAAGCATGCGATAGGACTCCTTCGTACATGCAGTAGGGTCGGCTTGCCTCTCCTCGCATCGGGTCGAAGGCGAAGGGGTTGAACGGGCTGCACGGAGTTGCCCACAATCTAAGGGTTAAGTGCGAGCCCTTAAGAAACAGCTGGAGGTTAACGAACTGCAAAGGAGTCTTACATCAATCAGTCGGCCAAGAGAAGAACGTGTTAATTTTAATTTTAGAGAGCTTCGGGAAAATATAAGTAGGACTCTATTAGTAATTGAAAATAAACAACTTTTATAACTTATTTGATTTAAAATCTTAATTGAATAATTGTAATTATTTCTTTGATATAAGCCGATAAGACTGAACCAGCGAACAAATTGTTCGACTGTTCGTGTGTTTTACTTTATTGCATTTTAGTTTTATTATTATTATATAGATATTATACTATTATCAATAAATGAAAGATACCGTAAAGAAACTAAAACTCGTGTGATTCGTAAACTGGGAACTGTGGGTTAATTATTCCCTGAAACTTGTATTTCTCTATATTTGTAAAGGGTAAAAGTTATCAAAACTTTGTCTAAGGTAAGTATATGTAATATGTGTAAGCTCAAGAAGAATCTACATTGAGTGACTTTAGCGGCAAAAGCATTTACGATATGATTGTAGCTGCCAATAGTCATAAAATATCATGAGAGTAATGAATCTATTAGAGGTACAGGGGTGTAGACATATGAGCTGATAGATCCAGATGAAGATTTGTTCATGGAGAATAGCGCTCACATACTAATTAGTTTAATGCTAATAGGGTAAACGATTTGAGAGACTTTGCAAAAAATAAAGTGGTTAACTCTTAATACCCAATCAAGAGCAGTAAGGCAAGATAACCATGTAGTCAATGGGAAGTCTGTTAACGATAGACCTATACCTATACCTATATATTTTTAATTTTTGACTAATAATACTTGACTATTACATAACTTTGAACCTGTCAACTTAGCACTAATGTGAAAACAGAATAACGACAGTAAAATATAATTTATGCAGTCAGCCACGCCTTCATTCTCCTCTAATATACATTTTTATTAAGTACGCATTTTTGATTTAATAAATATTTAATATTTAATTTAATTAATTTTCAACTTTGATTTAATTGAAAATTTATTTGGAGAGTGAATTTGCAATTCGAGCGAGCTCCTGGAAAGAATACCCAGATTTTGCATTTTTTAATTTCACTTCAAATACTAGAAAGTTCTGCATTAGCAAATAGAAATATAAATTGTCACGCTCAGGAAATTTCATTAGGAATGTAATATAGACAAAAAATTATTCAATGATTAATACTTTCCATACTCGAGCTCAAGTGCAAACATTTTTTAACTGCGCAGTAAGCAGAGTGTGTGAGTATATATGTGTACGTTGTTTGCTATGCGTGTATGAAAAAATTATTAGAATAGCATCTGTTTACAGAGTTCAGGGTATATCCTATCCAGGCAATGCCGCCTAGAGCATTCTTGAATGTTTTATATTCATTATAAGCGCATTGACGTCTTTACTATTTGCAATTTTCGTATGTTATTTCATTTTCATTTTTCAATATTCAATGCTTCATCATGCACAAATTTAAAATTCCATACTAAATGAAAACCAAATAAGTGGGGAGGAAACAATATTCCAATGCCAATATTCTATATGCCCATATTCGACGGACCTATCTGGCAACCCTGTATCTTTTGACAGAGACGTCAGATCCCTTAATGACAAATAGCCGCTATTCCAGCCGAAATGTTAGCTAAAACTATGGAGAATGCTGCAAAACGAGCACAATACGCCGTACAGTCTCAAGGCAGCCATTTGAGAGATATCATATTCAAAAAGTGGTGTCAACAAATCTACTTGAACCAAATAAAATGATTATTACCGTCAACATCAAAAAAAGTTGTGCTTTTCTTTGATTTAAAAAAAAAAAACATGGGTCCGTCGAAAATGGGCAACCCATATAGAACGATATTTTCTGATACACAATATATAAATTCTTTAATTTTATTAATTTGTTTAAATTTTTTAGTTTGTTCAATAACCGATTGCGGCTTGTGTTTCGTTGGTCGACAGCCCTCCAAGAGCACGGTATTAAGTTCCTACGACTATTGCAATTCGCACGTAGGAACTCTATACCTCGCTGATGGTATATAGACTTCGTTATCTTTGTAAACTCTGTTTCACTTGGCCACATGTCTACTTACCCAAAGTATCGCTCACTTCCGCCCACTCACTGTTTGAGTTGTCAATTTTAAGCTGCAATTAAAGCCATAAACGGATTATAGACTTTCTTGTCCCCAGTTATTGGCTGCGGCTTTGGCTTCAATGTTCGCCAAAGTCGCCTAGCTGTCTGGGCACTCGAAAAATAAAATATAATAATAATAATAATAATAATAATACAATAAGCAAAGATACAGTAGCTTACAGATAGATAGATACACATACGTATGTGTGTTTGTTAAATTTTTTGGGTCTGGTCTTAAAATTTTATGCTTGCACATTAGCCTCAAGTAAAAAGAGTATAAAAAGAGGAACAAACAGAGAGAGACAGAGTGAGTGTCTGAGAGAGAGAGAGAGGCACACTCGTGCCTTATGCACATTATCCATAAAGGCGGATACATTATTTTTGAGCTGATGCAGCAGCAGAAGAGGAAGAAAAACCTAAGAGCTTTAGACCAAAGTTACAAAGTCTTGTTATCTGGCTAAATGCAATGCCCTTAACAAGTTGCCAGTTCGAGCGGCCGTTAAATAAAAACAATTGCAATGGGTTTGGTTTCTAACCTTGAATTATCGCCATAATTTTCCACCCGCTCGACAGACGGAATGACTGACGGACAGTGTGAGCGACAGTTACAGTCTTATAGATCAAGTCACACCCGCCTAAGCCGGGCCTCGCTAATTACCCGCTGCAACACAAAAAACTAATCAACTTGATTGATTTATCTGACACTGCTGCACAAGTTGACATTTTGAAAAGGCAATAGCAGCAGCAGCAGCAGCAACAACAGCAACGCCCACAGCAACAACAACAACAGCAAGAAAATCACTTGGCTGCACACGAAATTATCATTTCAATTATATGCAAAATAAATGCATTTGATTGCCAAGATACTTTGGCTACGACTTTGCGTTGGATACATTCGTTCGCCGTTCGAGTGTTAACCACACAGCCAGCGTGATTTGCATTTAGTTTGCTGCCGCTGCTGCTGCTGCTGCTGGTGCCTTTTTAGCTCTGGCAAATGGTTCTCTTGTCTAGGAGGGAGTCAATTGCGGTCGCTGTGCCTTGGGTAGATATTTGCAATATGTTTTCAGCGCTGGCTGCCAATTGCTGACATCTGTGTGACATGTCACGAGAGGCAGCGAGTGCTTCTGCATGCGGAATTCTGCATCCTGAGCCGCAGCTGCTCAGCGTCTGATAATGGCGCCATAACTTGTGGCAGGCAGCCAGCTCCACGCGCAGTACATAAACTGGCGGTCAGTGCGCTGATTAGCATCGGGCAGACGGCAGTGCTCAGTCCACAGTCCGCAGTCTGCAGTCCTCAGCCACTGAGCGACTGCCTTTGATTGACAGTTTGCGCATACAAAAGGCAAACAAACGAAATTCGCACATAAATCCACTCAATGCACGTTACGATACAACTGCAAGATATGTGAGAGGAGCTTTCGACGACAATGAATGTCTGACTGACCGCCTGACGAACTGCCGGTGCTGAGCGCTTATCGCTGGCCGTTAAGTGTTGACGTTTCGGCTGCTTAATGGGCAACCTGATTAGCCAGCTGCTTTATGAGCGGTGTGTCGCATTTGCGCTCGCTGTAACGGTGCAATCAGGATTCTGGCTCTGGCTGAGCCGTTCGACTTTGAGAAAACTCAATTTCGAATCTGAAGCTCTAGCTGACAACCCGACCCATTTCACTTTGACGGACTAAACGACAGACAGCCAGACGGACGGACAGCCAGTCAGCCAGTCAGACGGATCTTTCACTTAGAAAGAATTAATTAAAACGCCAAATTGCGAATTCAGCCGCAAAGACGGCGGGCAGGGCAAGCTGGCTTTAAGCGTTGAAAAAATTAATTAAGTTGGCTAAATGAAAACGTATCATGAGTTTGTTATGCTGCCTGTTGCACAGCCACGCCCAGCGAGCAGCAAATGCGCAACGCCTCCTGATGGCGAAACGTGCCTCGCAATTTTGATGAAGTTTTCGTTTTGGTCTCTGGATTTTGTGTAGGCCTCCCGCTAGAAAAGAAGAGAGAGATATTTAATGTTTACATTATTTAATTGCTGCTAGATTTAGCTTTCCTCTTTGTTACCTCTGAGCCATTACCTGTGTGTGTGGGGCTGGAGAGGCATTGCCGACGTGCGTAAAAAGCTGTTAGTCGATTCGATCAGAGGCATCAGTGTTTAGAAAGGCTGCTCTCCGCCATACAAAATGTGCTTGATTCGCATTCGACCCGGCGCCAGTCGCTTGCCAAGCGTGGCATATCGTAAAGTCGAGGCCCGACCATGACGAGTGGGCAGCTCACCTGCTGCGCGCACTTACCTGTGTACCCGGTGCTTTCTGTGCAAACGTGTGGTTTTATGTTATGGCAAATTGCCGTTGACAGCGCGCGCACTCAGCCTGAGAGATACGACTGCTCTGCTCTGTAATGACAATCCAATCTGCATCTGAAATAGTTCTTGGTGTCTGGGTTCAGCGTAGAAATAGCGCCTAGGCAATGCTTGCCAATTAAATAGCACGTCGATCTTACGAATCTCGAGATACATTTGTATCTCATATATAGCCAGCCGATTCACTTTGATCCATTTAATATGGTTATCATTTAAATTAGACTAACATTGTCTGAATTGCTAATAGATATTGTATCCAATAGATACATTTTTATGTTTTTATGTATCTATGTATCTATGTATCTATGTATTTATGTATTTATGTATCTATGTATCTATGTATCTATGTATCTATGTATCTATGTATCTATGTATCTATGTATCTATGTATCTATGTATCTATGTATCTATGTATCTATGTATCTATGTATCTATGTATCTATGTATCTATGTATCTATGTATCTATGTATCTATGTATCTATGTATCTATGTATCTATGTATCTATGTATCTATGTATCTATGTATCTATGTATCTATGTATCTATGTATCTATGTATCTATGTATCTATGTATCTATGTATCTATGTATCTATGTATCTATGTATCTATGTATCTATGTATCTATGTATCTATGTATCTATGTATCTATGTATCTATGTATCTATGTATCTATGTATCTATGTATCTATGTATCTATGTATCTATGTATCTATGTATCTATGTATCTATGTATCTATGTATCTATGTATCTATGTATCTATGTATCTATGTATCTATGTATCTATGTATCTATGTATCTATGTATCTATGTATCTATGTATCTATGTATCTATGTATCTATGTATCTATGTATCTATGTATCTATGTATCTATGTATCTATGTATCTATGTATCTATGTATCTATGTATCTATGTATCTATGTATCTATGTATCTATGTATCTATGTATCTATGTATCTATGTATCTATGTATCTATGTATCTATGTATCTATGTATCTATGTATCTATGTATCTATGTATCTATGTATCTATGTATCTATGTATCTATGTATCTATGTATCTATGTATCTATGTATCTATGTATCTATGTATCTATGTATCTATGTATCTATGTATCTATGTATCTATGTATCTATGTATCTATGTATCTATTTATCTATGTATCTATGTATCTATGTATCTATGTATCTATGTTTCTATGTATCTATGTATCTATGTATCTATGTATCTATGTATCTATGTATCTATGTATCTATGTATCTATGTATCTATGTATGTATCTGTATCTGTATCTGTATCTATATTTGCACCTTAATCTGTATATATGACTGATGGACTGGGTACGAGTATTTCGTATCTCGCATCTCGCACTTGACGTTTTCATTATGTGGTCATTATTCGTTATTATTATTATGTTCAATTTTATTGCTTTATAAGCGCATTTTAATTTTTGCCTTTCGCCGGCCAGCTGAACAAATTTATGTAGCTCACAGTTGGGGCTCAACACTGCTATGGCTATGGCTATGGCTATGGCGACAGCTACGGCGTCATCTTGTGTCTCGTAAAAAATGCATAGCACATACGATGATGATCAACGGGCTGCCAACTGTCGGACGTGAATGACTGCGACTGCGACTGCGGCTGCGACGACAAGGCTGTCCGTTTTCCATGTGCCATGTCTGTTGTCAACAAAGTCTGGCCGCTATCCGTTGTCGGACAGCGATTGCTGCCGTTGCTGGCCGTTGCTAGTCACGTCAAATGTCTTTCGTGAAAGGCAACCAAATTACGAGCCCACATAAACAGATACTCACTCATACACACGATGCCTAGCAACTGCAATGATACTAGCTGAAAGTAAGACTTTAAAGAGTATCAGATAATTCAACACAACAAGGGAAACATTATAGACCATGGGTTGACAAAACGAAAGGGCACTGATGGTCGGCGCTCTATGCGATTCTCATTTGAGTAGTTCGAAAAAAAGGAAAACAATTGTAGACGAAAAGATTCTCTATTCTTCTATGCGATTCGCATGCTATTCAATTAGATCAATTATTAAATTTTCGTTACAATTCTTCAGAACTGTTATTGGCGTCAGAGAACGATCATACTGGGGGACACAATTAAGATCGATCTATATTCGTTTCTCATATACTTATATTAGAAATATCTCTTAATAACCCTGAAAGAGACTAAGAATCATTATTTGAAATTGTATTTAAAATAATTTCAGTAATCTGAAGTCCAGATAGTTCTGTCTATCTGATTCTTATAGCAATCAGCCAATTAGAGTATGTCTTCAAATATATATGCCTCTCTCTCTCTCTCTCTCTCTAACTCTATCACCTTCTCTTTCTATTTGGAGGCAGTATTCTGATATCACTTGCAGCTCATGTCACTGGCATTTCACAATTTGTGAGTGTAATTTGTTGAATAGAAAGGATTGATCTGCACGCCTCGCGCATTCGCTTGCTGTGTGTATTATCAAGTCACAGATTTGTTACTTTTTGCCTCTTCTTCTTCTGCTCTTTGCGCGTTTGCCACTGACAATTTGGCGCGGCGAGCGTTTGATGCTGATTGATTGCGTCTGTAACTAATCTGTACATTTATTGAGCTATCTGCCTGGCATTTATAATTCGAGCGGAGCTGACGCTGAAGCTGAAGCCGCGCTGCCGTCGCGTACCAAAAGTTGACCAATTAAAAGCAAACGGTTTTTGTAACGCAATTAAACGGCATTTAACGGCAACGACGATGGCCAAATGCTGTGCATGCAAAATCGCTTCCTCATTGGCAGGCAACGCACATTAAAATTCCAGCGGACCAACATAAATTTTCGCACTGATTTCTTTGGCTGCTGCGGTGGGTAGAGGGCAGCTTGCTATGAGTGTGCGTGTGTGTGTGTGTGTGTGTGTGTGTGTGTGTGTGTGTGTGTGTGTGTGTGATCAGTTCCAGAACATGTTGTGCCAGCATTTGGACATTGAACATGGCCACGCAGCAAGCAACTTATCAATCGTGCCACCGCATTCAGATGCCGATGCAGATGTCGATGCTGATGCTGATGCTGGAGTCGATGTTGATGCAGATGCAGATACAGGTACCGGGCAGACCCTCCCAACAGGTTACATGCAGTCAGCTACAAGTTTGCTATTAATTTGCCCACGCTTTCCACGCCTCCCCCTGCGCCTGGCCAGTTGCTTTTCAGCAGCTGCCTTGTTGAGTTGTCAGCTGGCAGCGACTGCGGCAGCGAATGGAACTTTGGCTGTGGCTGCGGCTGCGGCTGCGGCTGGCGTCTTGGCGCGTGGTTATTAATGAAGTCAATCAGCAATTTTGACAGAAATTTATCTATAAGCGTCGGCATTCTGCCAGGCAACATGTTGCACAGTCACACACACGCACACACACACAGACACATAGACACTCTGCTACAAGTTGCTAATTTTGCGCGGCGTTGAAACATGTTTACAGGCAGCTTAGCAACCTGGCAACCTGGCAACCTGGCAAGCTGGCTAACTGACAGGCTGGCACTCAGTTCCGAGCCCAGCACTTTTATTTATTTAATTTTGTTTTTATTTTAGTTTATTTTATGTTAATTTGAAACCTGTTTAATTACTAAGTGGCTTTCTGGTACCTTTTCGCCTGCTTCAATAAAAAACGCAATCGAGCATTGGCTGCCACTGAGTGCGCTACAGCGCCCCATTCCAGGTGGCTTGGTCATTTTCGAGCAACTGAATGTATTTTTACTGGCATACAAGATCTGTTCACTTGCTTATTGAAACGGCTATTTAATCATTTAATATATAGTTCGCATGGGTATTATTTTATTCACAGCTGATTGGGGCTGCCAGCCTGGCCAGACTTGGAACTTTGCCTATCATAATTGCGGCTCTTATCCAGTTAGTTGGGAATTAAAATATCTGTTTCTTTTATGACTATTTTTTCGGAACGCCGTGATTGTCTGGGCATCAACAGCAGCTAGCAGTACATTTAATTATCGTCATTTGTTTGGAGTGCGAATGTTTTTCGTTTTTGTTGCTGCCCGTCTGCCTGTCTCGCCCCATCGTTGATTCAGCTTAATAACATTAATCAATTTGCGTTTTATGCTGACCAAATTAAAATATAGAAACTAGTTTGACGCTCTGGCACCAGGAAAAAGCTGTCCGCTGGCGCAGTCATCGCAGTCATCGCAACTGGACGAGCGACTTGCCATGTTGTCCGAGCCAATTAGCTGCAAAAAGGAAATAAATAAATATTGTGTATGATTAAATTATTGATTAATTGTTCAGTTGCAATTTGTGCAAAGATAATGTAGATCAATGAATCAAAATGCATGTGGGAATATCTCGCTTTGTTTTAGATAAATGTTTAAGTGATTGTGATTTATAAATATAATAAATAAATATAATTATTTATATTTAATCGCTCTCCACTTATTTTTTTATTTTCATATTTACATTGCTTTTTCTTTCTTTGTTTTGCTCCTTTCATTTGGCTGCTCCTTCGAAACATTTTCAGGTTTAATTTCCCGGCAGTTTTCCTTTTATTTCCCAGCTCTGTGCGCCGCCCTCAACTGCTTTTGCCAGCGCCTGCCGCATTTTAATTTCACTTTTTCGCAGCAAATTTTTCTATTGCTTTTGCTCGCGCTTTCCTTTTATTTTATCCAACCTCGACGACGTCGACGAAGCCGGCAAACTTTTTAATGTCGCGCGGCTGCTGCAGCTAATTTAGCCGGCGTGGCGGGTGGCGTGAGGGCTGTGGCAGCAACATGGGCACGGGTGGGCGTGTGCCTCGACTTGGCGCACAGACTGTGCCAGGCAGTGTCTTGCTGACTCGCCGCTGTGCCAGGCCAAGGCAAGTCTGCTCCTGCGTCCTTGGCGCTGTTCGTTCATTTTCTTGCAATGAAATTAAAAACGGCAAGGAGTCGTTGCACACACACACACACACACACACATAGATAAAGAGAGAGATGGTAAGAGAGAGAGGAGAGAGAGAGATGGCGCCAGGCAATGACACCGAGCATTGGGCTGTCTGCAGCCCTAAACTTTGTCGGCCCACAGGACTAAATGAAAATGAGTAAAGTTTGCGTTTTTCGCACCCACAAGCAGGACGAAAGAGAGGAGAGGAGAGGACCAGCAGGCAGCTGGGAGAGCAGCTCTCCTTGATTATGCATTTTCTCGCCGCCTCCGTCAGCATCGTCATTATCGTCATCATCATCATTATCATTTGGCTCGTTTGCTTATTAACCCAGTTTCTGTCTTTCGGCTGCCACACAGCTGCGGGCCATGCCTTGCTCTGTCTCTCTCTCTCCCTCTCTCTCTCTTTCTTCCTCTCTCTCTCATTTATGCGGGCTGTGGTGTTTATTTTTTGTGTCCTTGTTTTAATTTAAATTTTTGTCTGGTCTACGGTTCGCTTCTTTTTTTGTCTTTTGCCTGCTGCCGTCGTCTGGTTTTCCTGCTGGCAATTTGGTGACGTCGTCGATGGCTTTCCTCCTCCTTTACCCTGCTGCTGCTGGCTGCCATGGTTTATGTCGTCATCAGTTGCCTGCTCGCCTGCCATTGTTTCTAGGTCAAGAACTTTGCCGGCTTCGTGACTTTTCTGTGGCGGAGATTCCCAATGATGATGACATTGATTTTCGTCATTTGCGTGACTGACAATTAGATGTGGGCGGTAGGAGCAGGCGTGGCTCGAACAATAGCCTCAAGGCGTGACTGACTCATAAACGCAATTAGCATGTGTGATTAGCAGAGCGAGAGAAGCGTATGTTTACTCGGCTCAACGAGGGGTATACTTAACATTTGAGCTATAATTGCTATGCACTCGACTAGGATCTGTTTTTTATTTGAGTTATTAAAATGAAATGATTATTTGTCCAGCTACAGACAGACACAGACACACAGAATTGATAGACCAGCTGCCGTGGCCGCCTTTGCCAACTGTCATGCAAATGGCAGCACGCACTATAGTCATCAATTTAGCTGAGTTCGGTGCGATGCGAGGATGGCTGACTGAAGGCAAATCCCCGAAAAACCCAACCAAATTGTGTAAAAAACTTGGGTAAAAAATGAAAACCTCCCACTTAAAGCTTAAGCAGAGACTTTGACATCGTGTGTTTGAGTTTGAAATATTCGCAATTGTGAGTCCCGACGTATTTGTCACAGGATACATACGCACACTAACACCCCCACACATACACACACTCTCTCTCTATATATATGTATATACGAGTGTATACTAGTATTTAGATTGTAGACTCCGCCAAGGAAGACATTATTATGATGGAATCCCATTTGTTACAAGGCAAATAGCAAAGCGAAAATAGCTGCCAGTGCCAATGACAGCCGAGACTTGATGGGGCTGATGCGGCTGATGGGGCTGACGGAGCTGGGTGGGCACGTTAGATGGGAGAATTGTTATAAATGGAGAGAGATGAGCTCCCAAGTTGCGCTGCGCGCAGAGTAAATTATGCTAATGTCTAAATAATGCATATTCGATGATGTGGGAGCGTCGATTCAACATGCGCAAGCCATATACAAGATTCCCATATACATAGACGACGTATACAGATGGTTATCTATATAGAGTGTATATTGGAAACTTCTTTGCTTTGACACTCAGTTAGGTTTGCAGTGCGTGTGCAGATGATGGCGATATTAATGGCTGGACAGTAGCCGCAAAAAGCTGTATAAATCACATTTATGTTCGGCTTCAAGTGCCGCAACTAATGATGGAAATAAATTCACGGCTGCCGCGTTCGCGTTCGCATTCGCCTTCGCGGGCGACAGTAGCTGACTTTCAGCTGCCAACTCCAGTTGGCAGGAGCAGCAGCCAAAAATAAAGAATAAAGAACACAGAATGGTTAGCAACTCGTGGCAATGGCGCTTGGGTCGCGAGGTCAGGCGAGACTGCCGGGACTTGGCTGCCTTTGACGCCGGGCCAATATGCAGTAAATCTGCCAAAATGTGCCTCTAGATTTGGCAGCAGCAGCAGCAGTAGAAGCGCCGAAGGATCCTGTTGTGCCTGCACGAACTCCTTCCTGCTAGCCTCTGATTGCTGCTTGGCCGCGCTCTTTGAAATGGGTTACATATTTTATGCTTAATATTTTACATTTTATTTCGCTGATTCGCGAATGCAGAGCTGAGAGTGAAGCAGAACCCAAACCCAAAGCCCAAGCCAAAGGCCCTGCCTTTATAGCGTGCAGAGAAATGGAAACTTTCAACTGCAAAGGAAATTGAAAATTCACTCAACAACTGATTGTTGTGTTTAGTTTCAAAATGAAACGCAAAGCGAGCAGATAATGCCCAATTACGGCCAAAGAGTTCTGCGGCTGGAACATCAAAGAATGCAATTTAAAAGTTGCCAAATGCTCAGCTACATGGAACAGAACTACGCTTTATGACGGCTGCCCATTACGGCCAGTCATATATCTTCGCATTCGCGAAACGCGCAATGTTCCTCTCGAACCTCGAAATAAAATCGATAACAATTTTTCGCAAACACAATTTGCTTATCAAGCGCTGGCGCTGCAACCCTCGGCCGTCAACCCTATAGACACCCTGAAGGGGGGTTGAGTTGGGTTTTGTTGGGTTGGGTTGGCTTGGATTGGGTCGTGGAGTGCTGCTCGCTCGCTGCCTTTCAATAAAACGCAAAACACAACTTGAAGCTAATTTGCATATTTGCGAGCAGTGCGAAACACGCACAGTGCAAAATGCAAAGAGTCGAGTGCAAAACTAATAAAAATTTGTTCGTAGGTGACAGTAAAGCTGGGGAAAGTGCCCGGCCAGGGTGTCCTCTGGCAGGCTGACAGACGAACAGACACACAGACTACTGACGTTGGCAAAATTTTATGCAAATTTTTGCGATCGAACACATGCGACAACGCTCACAACTCGACTCGATCGAACTGAGTCGCGCCTGTCATGGCCAGGGTCGAGGGGGAGAGAGAGGAGAGGAGAGAAAAAAGGATACCCTGTTAATTTGCATAATCGGCAGGACGACGGATTGCACAGCCTGTTTCCAGTCTGTCTTGTTAAAGGATTTGCGAAAAATAAAATTTTACTTTCTACCGTTCTCTCTAATAAGCAAATTGATTGCATTGTTGACTTGCTGTGCGACTGTGTGTGTGTGTGAGTGTGTGTGTGCATCTGTTTGGGTAAACAGCCTTTTGCCTTTGAGTTGCCTGACAGCAACTGACAGCAGCAGTCAGACAGTTGGCAAGAAAACCGAAGTGAAAATATTTGAAAATTGGTTTTGCTGGCGCACCTGACAAAGGAAAACAGCAACGAAATCTATGCAAATACAAACGCAGCAGATAGCAGGCAGAAGCTAGTCGAATATCGAATGCTCTCTATGCTGTGCAGTCATAACTGTTTGACTTTAGCAAAAGGAAGGGAGAGAGAGAGAGAGCGAGAGGAACTCGTGTATGCATAGATATAAATTCAATTCACTTGAAGATGCGCGACAACCCAAAGAAGAGGCAGAGTCCTGCACAGGATGTGGGCGGCTGGCGAGTGGGGGTGTCGAGGCGTGGCGTGGAGTATTTGGCAATCCTGTCAGGCATTTTCTACATTTTGATATGTAGTCGTATTTTTCGTTTGCCTGCTAAAAAGGATTACGCTAACACAAAGCAGTCGCGCAGACAGAGACGGCAAAGGAGCCGGGACAGGCCCAGATAGAGACAGCCACAGCCGCAGCTACAGCGTGATAGAACGTTGGTGAGGGAGTGGCAAGTATATAGAATATTTGGATTTTTGCACATGCCAATATGAAATGCAGACCCACCCAGCGAGCTGGCACCCGAACACCCAACCACCCCACCACCAAACGAACCACTCTCGGATTTTCATGTGTGTTCCACGCTTTTGTCGCAGTTTTCCTCTTTTTCTCTTTTTATTTTGTTGCTGTCGTCGTCGTCGCTTTTTGCTTTGTTCGCCAACGCAATCACCCCCGCCATATGTGTGTGTGTGTGTATCTATATATATGTGTGCGCGAGTGTGAGTGTGTGTGTGCGTGTGTTTGCGTGTGTGTGGTTGTTGTTTGTATTTGTACAGCAACCATCAAACATTTGCTTATGTCTCTCGTACAAGAAAAACGTTAAATTTCAAGCGTGTGCGTGAGTGTGTGTATCTGTTTATCTGCGTGTGCGTGTGTGTGTGAGTGTAAGCAACAAATTTGCAAAAGCCAAAAGAAAATGGTCGAAGGGGGAGTTTGTGGGTGGAAATTTCGCCTTTAGTTAGCGGGTTGAAACGTTTTAGATTGAACTATGGCTGCCATAAATGGCTTTACATCGCATATCTAAAACGGCTTAAGTGCAGATTGATGGTAGCGCACGAAGAGGGAATCCGCATACCGAAGAAACAGCAGCAGGAAAAAGTCAGGGTAGATGTGATTCACAAATATGGATGAGGATATATTGATTTTCTTTGTTTTCAGAATAAATAATGAAAGACATATATAGATATATGGTATATATCTATAATATAAATATTAACTTAATAACAAGTGAATGTACTGATAATTAGAGAAAATGTAATTTAATATGAGTTAAAATTTAGAGTTAAAGAAAAAAGAAGTAAATATTTATAACAATTGCAAATATATACTTTATATTACTGTAAATATACACATGGTAAAGTGAAATATGATAACATCTGCTCTGAAATTCTGAAAGGTATGTGGATAAAAGTTCACTTCAGTCTAAATTTTCTAAACTAACTGGATTCTCTATGCACTTCCCCTAGTTCCACAAAGAACTTTTATTTCTTTGGGCCATTACAAGTCCCCCAAACTCTATGAGCTTGTTAGCAAACTCTCTCTCTGCTGCTAAGTCTATAATTGCCAGCGGATATGCCTCACTCAACTGCTCGAGAATCAGAATCGATAATTGACAGCAGAGTCACTCGGAGAACACGATTTGCAAATAACGCACTTGAATTTGCATAGGGTTTGCCAAAAATGCGAAACAATTTATGCAAATTAGTTGCAGTTCCTCGCAATTAAATCGCGAACCCAACTCAGGGGCAGCAGCTGCGCAACGGGCCAAGAGCCTCATATGCACATATATTAATCAGAGTCGTATTCCACTCAGGTAGACGAAAAGCTCATTTGCATAAAAACCGTTCGAAAAAAAATGCGAGTGCGTAGAAAGTGAAAGGGGTAGTTAGCAGCTAGGGGTAAGCCCTGACCCAGCCGTCGCTCATTAGCATAAAATTAAACAAATCACGAAAAAAGCGAGAGAATAAAAAACAATATAATAGAATGCAAAAAGTGTCCGTGCTGGAATGAGAAATTCTGATGCTGTCTGGCAGCTGGCTGGGCGCGCATCCTTGTTGCCGCTGCCAGGGCCAGGTTCAACGAACTGTCTCACTAACCCAAATTAAAATTATGTTAATGAACGCCGAGCGAGGTTGGGCAGAGAGCCGGCAGCCAAATCACGGCCAAGGACGACGACGGCGTTTTTCTTTCTCTGTGGCCTCTAATGAGCGCGCGTCGTCGTCCTTGCTTCGCTTCGCGTTGTGGTCCTGGTTGCTCCTGTTACAGACGCCGCTCATTAATTTTGCCGTCGCGTTTTCTCATGCATTTGCTTTGCTTCCATTTCCGCAACAAATTTCTCCTCTTGTTTAATTTCGTGTTTCATTTTTCATTTTGTACCGCGCTCATTTGGTGACGTCACAGCTCATCGCAGGTCTCTCTCTCTCTCTTTTATATACATTCTGCCATCTCATTCAGAGGCTCGGCCTCTGTGCCTGCCTCTGGCTCTGCCTCTGCCTCTGCCTCTGCTTCTGCTTCTGTCTCTGTTTCTGCCGCTGCCTGTGTCTCTACTGGGAGCAGCGTGCGCTGCCTTCACATAATTAAGATTTTAATTTATGCAATTATTTTACCGGCTGCGAGAGTCCTTTTTGCTCTCGTTCGCCCGCTCAAATGTAGGCCAAAATGCTTCAGCGTGTTTTCCTTTTTTTGTTGTGTTTCTCATTTTTTTTGGGAATGCTCGATGTGAAGTTATTTCGGTGTGTTGTTTCGATGGGTGCGGTTGAGTTTCGCTCTAGCTCCTAACTAACTAAATAATGCAATTTCGAGTATAATAAACGTAAAATGCTGGAAGTTCATTAAAAATGTTGAATCGTGTGAAAATATGTGAAAGTGACTAAAATTCCTTTTTCAATTTTAATAAGACAAAATTCAACTAATGCGGAGTATAATGCGAACCAAAGCTTATTAAATATAATTCACAATTATATAATATAATTTATTTAATTTATATATCCATTTTTAAACAATAACTGTTTTACAAAGTACACACATTTTTAAAGACATATTTAAATTTAATATATATGTTTGAAAGGACAAATCGTATTGGATCTGAAATATTAGGCTTAAGGAAATTTCTGAATTATTTGCATATTAAGAATTAATAATTAAATATTGATTAGCTAACAGTCTTTTACTTTATAAATGTTTTAAATTATACAATTCTTTTAGAATTTGTTAAGTTTTAAGCAAAGTTTTTAAATTTAAAAAATTTAAGATTTTGAATATAAATATTTGCAATATATATTTTATTAAAATCATAATGTCGCTTTAAAGGTTTGTGAAGTCTTCCAAAAATCCTAGCAAAAAAATACACACAAACACAATTTATTTGAAAATCAAATTACTTTAAAGAATATTTTGAAAATCTTGAAAATATTATTAAATCTAAATTGAATTGAAACCGTGTGTGATATTTTGTGGGTTCAAGTTGAAATTTCCAGTTTCAATTAATTCATATTTAATTCAAAACACACTTACCTGAAATAAAGTTAGAATAGATCTGGATTTAATAACAAGCTTGGATTGCATCATAATATTTTTAAATTTTTAGAGTTTTAAAACAATTTAGATATTATTTTCAATATTTTTTTTTTTAATATTCTATATAGTTTATAACGGAAAGTTTCACAGGTGAACACACAGTTTAGTTGTCTTGATAATAATGTACTATCCTGAGCAGCAGCAACTTTCTGTAGAACGCACACAACCGAACCGATACGCGTCGCATTAAGAAATGATTGCGAATTTGACTCCAAAAAACACTTTGGCGCTCAGTTTAGTTGAGTTCAGTTGGCGTCTCGGCGCGTTTCGCTTTCTTATCGCACACACACGGATTGGAATTGGAGTAATCGCGTAAGAAGCAGGCGTTCATGGGGTAGACGCCGTCGTCGGCCGCTGCCGACGTCGCTGCCACAGCAGAGACTCGAGCGAATACACATCGCAGACACAAAGACGCCAAAGTTCAAGTGAATGTCTTGAAGTGTTCTTGTTCCATAACTCGTGAATTCGAGACCGAGTCTCAGTCGCTGTCTGAGCCGGTCCGAGCAGAGGCCAGGACCAGGCCAGGACCAGGCCAGGACAGGATAGGACGCACCAGCCGGGCGTAAGGCCCAACTACTACTGCCTACAGCAATGCTGCTTGTCATTTGTTTTCGGCGTGGACGACGTCAACGACGACGACGACGACGATGACGACGACGACGACAACGACGACGCTGGAAGCAGCCAAGCGGTCGAGTTGCCACCCCCGAATGGCCGTCAAGTGCTGCGCTGCCGGCAGCGACGGCCATGAAGTCAGAGTTTGATTTCGAGTCTCGCGCAGGCGCACTTGACGCCGCTGCTTACTCTCTCTCTCTCTCTCTCTCTCTCTGTGGCCGAGCAGCAGCAACCCCCTCAGGTGGACATTTCTCCTGCGCGCTGCTAAGCAAAAAACTGCAGCACGTTTCCAGGCTTTCAAGCCAGACCCCATGGAAAACGCAGTGCGTGGTGCGTGCTGCGTGGTGCGTGGCGCGTGGTACGTCGTACGTGCTACCCCTCCGTCATGGACAGAGGCAGAAATCCACCACGGCTTTGGAACTAAGCTGGCGACCATTCGCTGCCATTGCCGTTGCCGCTGTCGCCGTGGAGCCGCTGAAGTCGCGCAACTGACGCAGCCAAGAGCAGCAGTCGGGCCCATCAATAGTTAGAAGAGCTGGCGCCTTATCAGGCAGCTGCCAGGCCACGCATTTTGTCATTTTTTGGTTTTGCGCACGCAACAAAGGCAAACAGAGGCGCCACGACGAGGCCAAAATGGGGCCAGAATGGGCACGACTACGGGTATGGGTATGGGTATGGGTACGGCTACGAGTACGGGTGTAGGTGTGGGTGGATAGCTGAGGATACGGGATGAGGCGGCGCTAAACTGAGCAGCTGAAGTAGAAATGCTTATACGCTAGGGATTTGAGCTTTACAAGCGTAACAAAATATGTAAAAAGAAATAAAGAAAAACCCTGGCATGAGACACACATACACACACACACACACAGACAGTGAATTGTGTGCGTGTGTGTGTGTTGCTCGCGTATCTATAAATTTCCTTCCGTTTGCCGCAGACATTTGCGCCAAGTGTTCACTGCAGTTGATGAATGATAGATGGATTATGATTTTGTTTGGCGTAAATTGAATTTCGCATATTTTTTACGCTTTACAAGCGACTGCTGTCACCCTCACCCCTCACCCCTCGCCCTTGACAAACACAAAAAATATTTAGACGGCGTAAATGCTTAAAGCGCCCTGCCAAAAGGAGAAAAACTAAAACTTTAAGTTGAGCTCGCTGAGTGGCGAGGCCTTTCAGCCGCTTCAAGCTGTCAACTTTTTCGATAGCTGCATTCGTTTGCCAGCGGAAATCAAGTTAACGAAGTAAAAATGTAAAATGCAACAGCAGCAACAACGACTACCGTATTCAGCATGCCACCAGCAGCAGCAGCCGCAGCAGCAAAGGGAAGCAGAGCCTCAAATCGATGTGGAGGCTGGACCAGGACCAAAAATAAATAACTGCAGTCGGCAACGGCTGCAAAATGACTTTATGCTTTAATGTAAACCAATTGGTTTAGCTGCAAATGGAATTCACAACTATTTGTATCGGGAATCTTGAGTAATTCTTTTCAGAATGGAAATATGTGAAGTCAACGGCAAATTAAAGTAATTATTATTATTATATTTACTTTGACCTTGAGCAGTGCTGTCAAGATTACAATCCTGAACTGCAACTGGAACAGAAGTGCATGCAGCTTTGGTTGCTAGACTCGAGTTGACATCCTCAGTCGATCCACTCGGCTAGGCCACAATTTGATGTAAGCCTCGTTCGAGCCACTCTAGCAACTGCCTCGCAAGGAGCGGCACTCGAGCATTGCTTTTGTGTCGTTGTTGTGTTGCATGCGCACAGTTTTATGGATCAGCTGCAGCAGCAATGCACGCCAATGCCCGCCTAGGGGTGGGTTTAACTTTCAATTCTGATTCGTTCCCAGGCCAAAGGCAAAGCTTTTGTTAAGAATACGAACTCTCACACACACACACTGAAGGAGACTTTTTAACTAACATATATACATGTCCCGGACTGTTTGTAGTTGTCGACTGTTATAAGCAGCAAATTTTTATTTCCATCTCATACTTTTACTCACAATTCGTATGCGTCATAACTCAATAAGCAGGCAGCAAAGGCAACTGCAGCAGCAGCAGCAGCAGCAGCAGCAGCAGCAGCAGCAACAACTGCAACAGCAACAGCAACAACTGTAATCCTAATGAAACTACAACACATATTACGTACTTGTATTGCACTAAAGTCGGCTCCCCTAGCAACATTTGCATGCAACAATTTGGCAAGAGAAAGCCAGAGAGATGGAGGCAACTTCAGGCAACTCCTGGTACAAGTCAGCAGGACTCGGTTGCACATATGGAAACGAATACAAGGAGCCACTCATCGTTGGCATCTTATTGCCCGTAGTGGAATTTATTATAAGATTCTTTTCCTTTCTTTATGTGAATGCAGCAAACTTGTTGTTGCCGATGTTGTTGTAGATGTTGTCGATGTTGTTCCCTTTGCCTGCATGAATATTTTCTACAACATTAAAAGGCATTTCGAGTTATTTGGCTTACAAAATATTTTATTATAATTTGTGTATAGTTGGTAAAGAGAGAGACGGGACGAGTGCAGACACCCCACTCCACAGCTGAGTAGTTGGCGATTTTGTGCACTCAAGTTTGGCATCCAATAAGCCAAATTCCTGAGCAGCGACTAATGACCGTAAAGCCGCTGGCAAAAGCTAATCAGAAGTGGCTTGGGCATCTGTATGCGTGTGTGTGTGTGTGTGGCGGCAGGCAAATTGCGTTTTTAGTATCATTAATCTGCCACACTCGGCGCAGCCGTCAGCGTCAGGCATCGACTCAGCCAGCGAGATGATATGCCACCCAGTCCACAAAAGGGCACATTAATTTCCTCATTTCCTCTGCCCGCCGATAGAGGCATTACCTATGTAGGCGGAGATCCCCCCGAACCGATAGCTTTAGCTGATTGCACAAATGATTCTGCTGTGCAGCTGGCGGAGAATCGCGCGCCCCGCCCACGCATTTGACCCTGTATTTGGGCCAACAACTGTAAATGTTTACGCAAAATGCGCTCGAAACGATTAGGTGGCATCCTTTGAGAGCGCTGGGGCTGTGGGTAGCACGGGCTCTGCTCAAGCAGGTTATTAAGAACTGGCTGCCAAATGCGGCGTGGTGTATCTCCATATTACGCATACGCAGCGTGTTGCGTTATGGCTGTTTGATGTTTCAACCGGTCTGGATTTTAGAGTGTACGCGCGTGTGTGTGTGTGTGTGTATGTGTGCGTGTGTGTCGTTCTTTATGATGACATGCCGAACGTTTATGCAAAATGTTAATTTAAAGCCAAGTCCTAGACATTAGAAGCATTCAGCGTGCTGGTTGCCCCGTGTTATTCTTGTGCGGCAGTAAAACATTCGCACAGTGGGGCAATACATGTCAAGTTGTCTATCGCTTTTAAATAGCTGAAATATTCAGTTGAAATATGTAGAATGATAAAATATTATTATTCATTATAATGCTTTCTCAAATTCCAAGCTTTTCGAAGGAATTCAAAAGAAAACTGTACTTGTACATTGAAATCAAATGTATATTATGTACTAAGATCTTTTCTTTACATGAAAATTACTGTATTAGCCTATGTCTCATGCTACAAATAACTTAGATAACACTTTTCAGACAGAAATTGATGCAAATATTGAATGTTATTATATATTATGTGATAATTTTGGATAAATATCTATATATATTTTTATTGAATCTGTTATAATGGAAACTTTATTTGGTACATCGGCTTGAATTTTCAGAAAAATTATTCTAAGCGTGAACATTTTAAACCTAGAATTTATATATTTCAAAAAAAGCAATATAATAATATAAAAACTCAATTTTAGAATGTAATTAGATAAAGTATAAATTTTTAAATAAATTAAAAGAGGGTAATACCTGGAAATTTAATCATTTTTAATACCAACAAGGATGCTGAGTATATTTTATTTATTTAAATACCTCAAACAATAGGAATAAACAAGAATCAGAAATATTTTATGAAACAAACAAATCTCGTTAATTTTAATTTTCTACACGTTGGATTAATGGAAGTTACTTCTCAGGAAATTACAATATAATTGGAATAATTTGACAAGCGCAAATGCTAATGATTCCACTGTGCGCGTTTAAGTAAACGCCTTCTCATCAGCATAGCTCGTCATGCATAACTGTGGAGCTGCCACATACTGGCGCGCGTTTCTACAAGTATATTCCATAGGCCGGATGACTGGCTGACTGACTGAGTGTCTGAGTGACTGACTGTGAACATCGAAACTGGGCTGTCACTCACAGCTTGCCACGCCTTTAATGCATTACGCTGCCATTTTGCGGAGCGCCCAACTTCATTACACGAAATATTGAAAATGGCTTAACAGGAAATTAAGCAAAAACAGCAGGCAGAACGAGCACCGGCAGCTAGTCGGATAGACTGCGGGACGGACGCATAGACAGACAGACAGCCGACCGATCTCTATCTAAATCTAATGGATATAGCACAAATCTTAAAGGGAAATTAGCTGCGAGAATGCTTAGCGAATGCAAAATCGAAGCTTACCGCTCCCCCACCCACCCAGCACTGGGTGTGTGTCATTGTTGTTGGCTTTGTTGTTGCTGTTGCGAAATGTTTATTGTAATTCGGCAAGTATTTGTGGAATATGAATTGCGAGTATTTGCATAAATGAAATGTGTATGTAAATGGCAACTCGTAATGCCAATCAATCACCCCAAAAAGGCCGGGCACACACTCTCACACACTCGCACACACACATGATTCAGCTCCTCCCACAGTCACACACAAAACCAATAAACTAAATTCGTATGAAAAAATGCGATGGAAAAAAATGGGAACAGAAAAAGAATACGAACGTAGCAAAAATCGTCAACAACGCAAAACCCATACATGACGAGAAGAGTGTGTATGCGAGAGTGTGTATGGGGTGTATTCCAACCCTTATTCTTGGCAGGATATTACATGCTTCAACAATGTTGTAGCATTCCCAATAACAACACCAACAACAACAGCAGCAACAACAACAACATCGCCTTAACATTCCTGCCGAAAATGAAATTCTGTTTTGCATTTTATGTCGACGACTCCGAAGCCAAAAGCATAAAGAAGAACAGGACCAGGAGCGGGACAAGAACCAGCAGCAGAAGCTGAATAGGAACGAGAGCCAAGCCAGCCAAAAACATGACGAGCGCAGGAGGCGACTCAAAATGATGGAGCAAAGCAGAAGAAGTTGCAGAAAGGACAAAAAAAATGAAAAAAAAAATGAAATCTAAACAAAATGCGTTCGAGCGTGTGTGTTCAATTACAATGTGTGTGATTGCTGGAGCCAGCGCAAGGTCAGGGGAGGGGCGCAGCTCACACACACACGCATACAAGCTGGCATAAAAATTTACAATGCGAAATAAGCGAGCGAAACGCTTTTTGTTTGCTGCTGGTCGTTGCCCAAACGCAAAGCGGGACCAGGCACCAGGGACAAGGGACCAGGACCAGGGACCCGGACTTCGACCCGAGACAGCAGGCCATCCTTATGCAAATAACAGCGAGGGCACATAAAAATAAAATAATAACAATACAATATTTTTTGATGACAGCCGCTAACACAACGATGTTGGCCAGCCCCGTTAGGGCCACGCCCCCACGGCCCGGGCCGCGCCATTGTAGCGCTTGGGCTTCGGCATCTCCACAAAGGCGCACTTCAAAAAGACAGCGCATAAAAGAAAGGTTTAATCGACGCGCATTTCACGAGCAGCAGCCGCAATACGGAAGGGGGAGAGAAATGGGCCATTGTTGGGGGTTGGCCTTGGGGTAGGGGAGTCGACGGGCTGGGGCTGGCAACACTTTAAATGGGTTTTAGTGGAAATTGTGAAAATTTTCTTATGGCACCATCACGATGCGTCATCAATTTGGGTTTTATGTGTGCCCGCCGAGAAGTGTTCGCGAGGTCCATAAACAGCTGAGAGACGGAGTTTCCAGCGATTGCCCCAAAGGCCGTGACACAAATGGGCCATTCCACAAATATGTCGCATATTGGGATGATTTTGAATACCTGGCAAATCGGATGAGAAATCAAACCTTAAAGGAGAGAGCTGTGAAGTGTCTTCAATTAAAACTAGAGCTCTACAAATATTTTAGGAAAATTCCTACGAGTATTCGTATATGAAATTTTGCGAAGCTCGTAAGCAATGCTGAAATTTAATTTGTGAGCATGTATCAAAAGGTCAAAGTCTCCTGGTCCCGCCGCACCGCAGAGCCCTCTCTCCCTCTCACATCGGGCGATGTTAGTTATATACGAGAATCGCAAATCACAAATCAAATTCCTCGGATGCCAAATGCAGCAATCTAAATAATTATTTTTGAATACAAAATGTTAAACAAACAACATGAGCAGAGGCACTTAGGGCAGAGGAAGGAGTGAAGCGGAGCGGGTAAAGGATGCGAGGACACGCTCGGCAAGGACATGCGAAAAAGAAAAATAACTGAACACAGAAATCACATTTGAATAACAATCATGCCGTATGCAAGTTATTTCGATTGGGAGCCGCTCGCAGGGGCGAGCCGCAGCGCCGAGGAGATATTGAAAATATGAAAAGAAATAAAAAAAAACACACGCAAAATCACAAAGAATTCATAATAAGCGTCATTGTCATGCGAGAAATGAATAAAAATCAAACGAGGACAACGACAACAACGAGCGGAGCTCGTTCAAAAGGTAAAAGGGGTATGGGAAGGCGAGCGGGCGGGCTGGGCGGGGCAAAGGGAAAGGGCTAGGGGCTATGGCGGGTACATTGAATTGAATGTGTCGCACAGGATGCGTGCTTCGTTGATGTGAGTGTGCGTGTGTGTGTGTGTGTATAGGAGCGAACATCCAAGGTTGTACCGGATCGTCAACAAACATCATCTGCATATGTGAAAGGAGAAAGGCGGCTGGCTGCGTGGGCTGCATGAATTTTAAATGCCATGCCAACGACTTGAGCAAGGAACAGCTGAAGCTGAACGAGTGGCAGGACCAGCGGCAGCTACGGCCATTGTGTGCCAGCCTGCTCGAAACGGAACGCGCCACTTCAAGCAGGATGTGCCCGGAACGAACGAGCGAATGAGCGAGTCCAAATATCTACACTCATTCCCGCACCCATTCCCGTACCCATTCTCCGGCCTCATTGTGAGAGACCAGGCTGTAGACTCAGTGAACCCATCTCTGTTGTGATGCTGCGCCTTTTGTGCGTTGACAAATTGTTGCCGGTCGCTTGTGGCATTTAATTTTCATCAGACGCCGCCAACAGTTGCTGTCATAATTGATTTCATTAAACATACTCCAGGGAGCTGGCAGCTGGCAGCAGGCGGCAGGCAGCAACAAGTGGCGCATGCCCCAGCAAAACTTTCAGCTGAAAGTAAAAACAAATTAAGCTGAAAATAAATGAGCCAGCGACGACGTCGACAGCAAAAATAATTGAGGGAATTCCCACGAACGCTCCAGACAGCCCAAGGACGCTGATGAAGACGCAGCCAAAGCAGCAGGAGCGGCAGGAGCGGCAGGAGCAGGCAGAGCCAGACACTTTGACATAATTTCTCAGCCAGACGATGGCGACGACGAGGACAACGAGGACGAGGACGAGAGCGCAGTAAACGTCGCCCGCCCGCACAAGGACACGACCATAACCAGCCCCAACAAAGTTTTAATTAATTGCGCTCAACTTGCACACACACACCCACACACACACTCACACACACAGCAGCAGCTGAATGCCGAAATACCAAATGAAAATGAGCCGAAGCACAAAAAGTTAAGAGCAAATTATTTTATGCACAGGAGGCACTGAAATGTTTTGCTTGGCCGGGGTGGTTGGGTGGTTACGTGGTGGCATGGTGGGTGATGGTATGGTGGGGTCGTTGGCTGATTGCTAAATGTGTGGCCAATGAAGAAACAAGCTAATAACTGAGGCGCTTGACTGTAGCAGTTCATAATTTCACTGTGCTGCCTGCCATGAAGGGTGTATTACGGGAAATAAAGCTGCTAAGAGTAGTTGAGTACCTGAATTCTTTGTCTGTTTGTATTGTACATATACATATACATTTGACTAAATTATAAATATTTTCCTATTCAATTTAGTTACCAACATAATAAGAGTTGATCTAACAGTCGTGACCATATAGTAGTAAAAGTAGTCTTGAATGTCTGTCCTCAAATATTTAAGTTTAAATAAGTCACAGTGTTCTAGTCGCATAAACCAGCTAGGAGATACCCTGAACCATACGCTTATAATCCAATTGAACAACATTTTTGTTACACATACATGAAAAACAACTTATAGAAAACTAGTTGAATTACATTTGTTAAAAATTATCAAATGTCTATGCAGAATGTTGACATTCAGATGTGTGTATATGTCAAAGCAGATCTCTGATATTTTAAATTTAAATTTAAGTGAAGGGCAGCCATTCATAACCCGAAATATATAGCATTTTTCAGAGAAACTTACAGTAGATTTGTAGTCTACAGTTCTTACAGTATTCAAACTATTCTTAAAAAAAAAAAAAATTATATAAAACTACCGATTTTGGTTTGGAAAGGATAAGTTCATACTGATCTGATATACACGAGCTTATACACAAAATTTCAAATCTCTAGCTGTTGTAATTCAGTAGTTAAATTCGTTCACACAGACGGACAGATACTTAGACAGACAAAGAGATAGACGAAGAGACGGATGGCTAGACTTCTGATAAAAATTATCATGGCCGTTCAGACACACCTCCATTTGTATTTTATTAAATTTTCATAAAATCCGAATACGAATATTTTTAATACGTTAACGGTATACAAAACACAGCTTAAGTCCCTGATTCCATTTGATGTAATGTGAAATCGTGATATTGCATGAAATGGTTTCTTATTTTATTTATCATTTGTTACTATACTACTTAAGAGCAAAATCTTAACTGATAACTCTTATCTAGTTAGACTTAGTTGATGAGTACAATATTTCATCATTCTAAGGTATGATATAGATGTGCTAGTATAGCAATATATACAAGTTAGGGCCGAGTCAGCACAGTCTCCATGATAAGATATACTGATAGAAAACTTTTCCCTTTGACTCTTACGACTTTCCACATTTATAATACAAATACCAAAAACAACGTTAGCTCTGGCTACATTTTCAAAATTATTTGACACAGTTCATTGATCCCAAGGAAGCTGCGGGAAATTATTAAATTAAAAATAAAGCATGAAATCCTCAATCAAATTCATGATGCGTGAAGACAATGCGGCTCAGGTAAGGAGAATGATAGAGATACCCTTAGAACTAGGGGCATGTATGCAGATGATGTTTGGCCATATGCAAAGAGCTGGGCCTGCCGAGCGGCCGGTGCAGCCTTTATCAACAATTTAAGCATGAAATCTACTCTGAAGCTTCACTTTCTGCATGTTTGCTGTTTATGGAACTCTAATTAAGTACAACCACAGACACTCGAGCCGCTGTTCAGTGTTTGTGCGTAGCGAGCGGTGGAAAGTCAGGTACCCCATGGCCTTGGTTAAAGCAATGCCCATGTTGTTTAACCCCTGGCAACACATTTGACAGCAAAACCAACAATCACACAGACAGAGAAAGGATGCTCTCGAAACCCTTTTGTCTGGCCCATTGTCGGGTGTGCCATCTGAAGGCGATTTATTGCCGATTTGCGCCGAAAATCGAAAGTGGCTTGAGCGCATTTATCGATAGTCAGGGGAAGGGCAAGGGTTATCAGTTGGTGTCCGGGCTGGAGCTGGGTGCGGTTGTGCAGCGCATTATTATAAATTTGCCTTTTAATTCACGATACGCCGATTCTAGACAATGCCGAATCAAAAATCGAACTATGAATATTCATATTGCCCCCTGCCAACTGACAATTGTTAATGGGCGAGCATATGTTAAGCTGGGCGAAGGCAAGGGTTTGTGGCATAGGGGCTGCAGCCTGGATTATGCATAAGTTCTCTGCGCTGTTATCTCTGCAATTGCATACAAAATGTTGATTTATGCGATCCGCTGCGAATTTTATGCCGATTTCGCATTTTGTCCCGATCGCATTTAACAAAACATTTACATGGCAGATTTTTTATTCTCTCTACAGCATTGGTAAAACATTTTAATGGCATGTGTGATTTTTGATTACGACAATAGGGCTGTTGAGATGTCTCGAGAGTATGATAATTTCATATGCAAAATATTTGGTAAAGAAATGCATTTAAATAAATATAAAATCTGTCATAAAAATTATAGAGCGATGATGAGAGTATGGCTATTTCCTATGTAAAATATTAAGTACATATATATAAAGAAATTTATTTACACTATTAATATTGTTCGATTAGTGTCTATAAAATATATAAAATATATCATCAAAACAAAATCCCAAGGCTTAAGCAGCACGACGAATATTCAGCTCATCAATCAAATGCAAGAGAGCTAGCCAAACGGACGGAAACTCGTCAGCTGATAAGCCCGGCAGAAGAGCGATACCGCCAGAGCTCACCGGGATTTTGTTGGCTACTCAAATTTGTTGCATTGCGATTGATGTGGGCATTACGTGACCTGCCAAAGGGTTTCTTTTTTGTTCTAATTGCATTTCGGCATAATTTATGCGTCTGCGTAAACGCCTTTAAAAGAGACAGACGCACGGAAGCTGAGCCTGCCTACCTGGGCAACTTGGGAACAGAGCAACTCAGCAACTGTGAACCTGGGCAACCCCTTGGCAATGGATGAGCTCGCAGCGGACTGTGCATAAATTACAATTTATTGCGATTTGCATCACTGAAACGGGCACACGGCACAGCTGCCTACAAATCCTGCCCAGCCAGCTCATCAGCGCCTCAGCTCGTAAGCTGCGACACTCAGTCTGGCCCGTTCAGTTAGTGCGTGAAGTCCGTAAGTGTTGGTTGAGTTTGTACGTTGCTGTCGGTCATAAATTAGCAACGTTATCAAACGGAATGAGGAAACCTAATAGAAATGTTAAAGACGCCACGCATGCGTAAACGCTACGGTCAAGTGGCGCTGCGATTAACGCGGGCTCCCTCGCTGCCTGTGGGCGGGCCCACTTCACTGCACTTCACTCTGCTGTCGGGAACGGGCGTGCAGTGCTGCCTGTTCGGGGCTCTTCACATGTGAGCTGCATGGCACATACCGCACTCAAGTCAAGTTAATAATATGAAAGAAATCACTTTGCCGCTTTGTGCAATGTTAAAAGTTTTTAAGCTGCGCCTCAAACAGACTCAGACTCCGACTCCGACGCCGACTCCGACTGAGACTGAGACTTCGATGCATATGCAGAAAAAGGAGGAGCTGCTCGCATGCGGCAAACAAAGTTGTTTGTAATAGCGCTTTTGTGGTCCCCCCTCAACGCCTGGGCACAAGGCACAAGGTACTCGGCTGCTGGCTGCTAGCTGGTAGCTGGTAGTTGGGTGCCAGCAAACTTTGCTGTTTGCAAAGTTTTATTCTTCTTTTTATCGCAGCAGCAGCGGCAGCAGCAGCAGTTTTTTTTTACGCCACCAACAACGAAGGAGCAGCCGCTGCGTAAAACTTTTCACTTTGACTCCACTTTATTGTATTTCTAATACTTTGCTTTTCAGCCAAGTTAGTCGCAGCAGCATGTGAACAAAGTAAGCGGCCAGCGCGTTGCCTGTGAACTGTGCAAGCGTCTATGAAAATGTGCTGGCTATTGCTCCACTCGGCCCACTCTCTCTCGGCATCGGGTGGCGCCACTCGACCCGGTGGAGCTCAAGCGCACACCCCACAAATTGTAGACAATTGAAAATTTTTACATTTTATGACGCTGCGCAATTTGGTGGCTGCGGTTGGATTTCTATACCCTGTAAACGTAGTGGAACGCGGAATGTTGACTTTATGTGAGTCAGAAAGAAATTTCAGTCAAGCTGAGAGTTTGGGCACTTGTAGTCAATATTTGTGAATAACGTCAGTCAGTTTAACCATTCTTGTGGCAGATAAAATTTTTTCAATATTCATAAATATGTTTTATTGTCAATTCTATTGCATGACATAGATGTATGACATAGATGATATTCATGAACTGAACCCGTTAAAAATTGAGCCTTATATATGTATATGTTTTTCTTTAGTAACAGGAAAGAGGAATTTAGTCCGAAATCATATATTTTATATAATACTTGATCTGCAACATAAATTCAAATATTGTAGTTCTGAACATTCAAGTTACTGTATTATGTAATACATACCATAAGACAAATAGATCTAGTTCATGAAATATGCAACATATATTTTGATTTAGATCATAAGACGAGTTTGTCTAGTTCTGTTCCTCTGTCTGTCCATAATATACCCTATTGGAAGTTGGAAGAATAAAAGTAGTTTTAAAAGATCCAACTTTTTGTAGATTTAAGGGTATTCTTCTGAGCATCTCGGAATCTTCTGAGTAGAGCACATTTAATTACTGTGGCTATTGAAAGCATAAAGAAACACAATATATTTTATGTTGTATGTTAGACAGCAAATAGTATTCGAATGGGTCTTAGACAAGAGTAAAATTTAGTTCTATTGACTTTTCAAGCTCAGTTTTGAGAGATAATTTTACGTCTAACAGATCAGATAATATCGAATAAAACTATAACATTTGTTAAATATCATTATATATTTATAAAGCAACCAAAACGACAAGATTGATTATTGATTTTTACAAACAGGGTATTTCGAGGTATATGTAGCGATTCGAATAACCTTCAACTTTTTGGACTTACAGACTTGGCCAATCGTTCATTGAGGTTGGCCAAGTAAATGGAATAAACAACAGCTCGGATAAGGTGGGAATTTAATGGTTGTTGAAGCATATGAATGTCCTGCTTAATGTTATTAAATCAAACAAATATGAAATGAGAACAACGTATAAAATGAAAGGTATGACCAACATTTGCAAAAAAATGAGAATAAATAGGTAACTCAACATAAAACGAATAAGAACGTTACATTCGGGCATAACCGACTGCGAAACACTCTGTTTCCATAGGGGCATCCGTAGTATTCAAATT